>CABHPH010139075.1:1736-33804 GCA_902168325.1 Peromyscus nudipes
TAAACAGGCCTTTGTTCTCCATACTTGTAGCTTTCACAAAAGAAAGAAAGAAAGAAAGAAAGAAAGAAAGAAAGAAAGAAAGAAAGAAAGAAAGAAAGAAAGAAAAGAAAAGAAAAGAAAAGAAAAGAAAAGAAAAGAAAAGAAAAGAAAAGAAAAGAAAAGAAAAGAAAAGAAAAGGAAAGGAAAGGAAAGGAAAAGAAAGATTACAGGAGTGGAATAAATCAGATTCCTCCCTCTGCTTTTATGAAGGGAATCCATGAGAGCACAATCCTATCGGGGGCCATCCTCCTGAGTACCACAAGAGGAGCCATTTAATTGTCAACTGTGGCCTGTGAAATGTCATTCAATTGCAGACTCATGGAAAAAGCCAAATGGTTCTTAGCACAGGAACGACTGGAGCTAATGTTATGTAAAAGGCAAGAACAAAGCATTGCTAATAGGAAGGATGATCTCTTCTTTTTCCAAGACTGTAGAATCTCCAAGGTGAGGGAAACCTTCGGGCCTGATCTGTGCTTCCCTCTGAGATGACGCAGCCAGCAGGCAGCCACTGCAGAGGATGCCAGTCTGTTCCTCACCAGGCCCTCGGAGCATCTACTGGCAGCTGGTTCCTTTCCTAATGTAGGCAGTAAGGCACATATGGTTGGGAACAAGGTGAACCCGTGAGCTCCTGTGACAAGGCATGGGGTCTCCCCAATGAAGATGTAGGACAAAGGACTTGGAAAGGCGATGTCTATGCATAAGGATACCAAGGAGAGAAAGGCTAGACAGGAAGAAACATCAGCCCCAAATTCCCTCCTCCAAGGCTCAGATTTTGAAGGGTCTTCCCTCAGGAAGGGTAGAGGAGCTGACCAAATTCATGAAGTACCAGTCTCTGGCCTCCCTCACTGCTTAAGGGCTTCCCTACCCTTCAAGGAAGCCCTTCGTTCACCTCTGTGGTGCTCCTCGTCTTGTCTGAGGGGTGATGAAGCAGGGTAGCTCTCCTCATGAGCCCAGACTGCACCATGCCTTGTTGGAGACCCCCTTTGTGATAGAAAAAAGAAGGGTCCCTGCTGTAATCCGGTCACATGAGCCATAAATACATCAGAAAATAACAGACACAGGAAGGACCCTGGGAGCCACCAGAAGACTGACAAAGGCCAGCTACACACCAAGTTGAATGGAACTCTGGCCCTGGCTGAGGAGAAGGCCCATATTGGTTACTTTTCTGTTGCCGTGCTAAATTATCCTAACAAGACCAACTTCAGAAAGGAAGGGATTACTTTGGCTCACAGGTAGAGGGTGGTGAATCAAGGCTGCGGGAGCCTAAAGCAGATGTCACATGACTTCTGCAGCCAGGAAGAAGAGAGCAATGATGTTTATGCTTAATAAGTCTCTTCCCTTTTATGTAACCTAGGGCCTAAACCCAGAGAATAATGCCACCCTCCTTTTGGTTGGGGGGGTGAATCTCCCCACCTCAGCTAACCTTATCTGTATAATCACTCACAGACATGCTCAGAGGCTAACTGAGTCTAAATAATCCCTCACACGCATCCCTCATAACATGTCTCCCAAGTGGGTCTACCTTGTCAAGTTAACAGTTAACATTAACCGTCACAATACCCATGCTCACTGATGGACCTATTCTGAAGGATCAACCATCCTCAAGTTAGCTCTCTAGCCTACTGACACGTCTGGGCCAGACAGCCTGGGAAGTCACGTAAGCTTATTTATCTCTGTGAGTCCTCATAATAATATGTAGAGGTGGGCATCTGGGATTTCACTGTTACCAAAGAAAAGACGGAGACTCAAAATTATGGCTACAGAGTCTGTCAGTGGCCAACCCAACTATCATCTACCCTTGGTCCATCTTTCTAATCAAACCCAGATTTCACTTGGTATCTAGACTTCTCTGCACGATTGTGTACTTCAAGAGTCCCATGACCAGCCCAGCAGGGAGAAAGGGGACACTGTGGTTTGTGTGAGTCAATTGTGATGTCCTTGGCCAGACTGGTTACGAAATAAAACAAGTGATAGATTTCTAGAAAATGAGAAATGTTGTGGTATCATCAAAAGAGTTTCCAGAAAATCTTTTCTTTCTGATAAAAGAAACGAACATTGTTAAGTCTGCAGGGGATTTCTGGAAATCCTGGCAGCCAGTCTTCAATCATGGGGTTCCTAGGTTAAAAGCCCAGGCTAAAACCCACTGAGGAAGGCAGACAGCAATAGAGACTCATCATGTACACTGGTGAGCTGCTGAACTCAGCCCCTTTGGGGTTATTTTAAACCACAGCTTATTAATACAGGACACAAAACCTATTCTTGCTTATTGGGTGACTGGTTCTACTTCTCTTTATCGTAGCCTCAAACACCCAGATGGGTAGAGGAGGAAGGTCACTCGCCTAAAGTTGACCAGGTGGGAAGTCATGAGTGAAGCTAAAAATCCAAGTTCTGGGACAAATACCATCTCAGCCTCTCCTCTGCTGGAGTGGATAACAAAGTGAGAGCAACTTCCCAGGATTCACTAGGTGCTGTCCTCACAGGAGGACTTCCGTTAGGCATCTGTCAACTACCTAGTACTAAAAAAATAAAAAACTCTCCAGGATAACAATTTTTTTAAAGAATACATAACAATCCCCTTCTCCCCTTCAGTATTTTCCCCTCTCTAAAACATCACAAGTGATTCTTATTCTGCCCATAGTGTCAAGATAACAGGATTTAATTACCAAATTTATATACCACCAGCATGACATAAATGCATTGGCCTGAAATAAAACGAATGCAGTTATTTAAAAAAAGAGAAAAGAAAAGCCGCATCAATATGGTGATGGCAGACCCTGAGATGACAGTTTTATTTGCTTTATCTCCTTGCAGGAAGCAGTTAAGCCATTTCAAAGAGATTATTGGGTTTTAATGATCCAGGGCATTAAAAGACATCCTCTCAGCAATACTGACACTGTACCTCAGGTATAGAGGTAATAATTCAAGAAATAACAGCCTGGCTTTCCCCCTCTTCTTTCCTACCTACCCCCAAAGGAGGACCCCATCATGTCTAATCTCCACTCAGTGTGGGCCGTTGGCTGGGGAGGTCAGGGTATGCTGTTCTGTCTTCCTGCCAGTCCAGGGAGACCCTCCTGAACTGGGACTCAGCAGCAGCTTTCAGTCTCTCCAGTGGACACCAGCATGGGTGTGGAGGTACTGCCTTGAGATCCAGAGGAAGAAGAAGAGAGAGGAGAATGGGAACTTGGAAGACAGGGTGAGAAATTCAGGCCCCTAGCTTGTGCTGAAGAGCTCCATCAACAATGCCCTCCAAGGCCTCAGGCTGCCCTCATTCAGATTGGATCCAAGGTGTAAGAATCAGGGTCTCTTTTCACCCCTACCCCCACCCCCACAAGCTGATGAGCTTCTAGAGGCCAGCTGGGGAGATTCCCTCGCCCTGACCATCCACAGAGAACATGTATCTCAGCCAGAGAAGTGTTTCTGATGTTTTAGATTCTGGTCTTTCACAGAAGATGCCTTTTGAAGAAAGGACAGTCATAATACATGCTGTACACATGTAGCCGTATGCTGGAGATCCAACCTAGGCACTAAGCACACACACACTCTATCACTGAGCTACACCTTCATCAACAATATGGAATTTTAAAGTCAGAAATTAAGGATAAAGGCAATGCCTTCATTTTGCAGAGGCTAAGGACCAGGGAGAAGGAAGTTAAGGCTGAGAGGTAGTGGAAGAGACAGATGAAACCAAACCAAGTCTCCCCTCCCTGGCTACTCCTGGATTCCTCTTGAGGGGAATGTCAGCCCTGAAAAGGGTGAACTTTGAACTTCAAGCCTCCAGGACCAGCAACCATTCCAGTCAGTCCCTTGCCCTGCTCAGGCATGCATGAGTGACCCCCCTCTTCCCAAATGGCGATTTCTCTCACATCTTTGAAGATTTGTTCTGCATTCCAAATCAAGTCAGAGCTGACTGAGCGTCCATATAAGCCACAAACTCCTGGTGTCGTATTCAAGAGTTCCACTCTAGAAATGTTTCCGTGGAAACCTGAAGAAAATAACAACTTGGTTAACCATTTTCCTAATAACCATTTTGATGCATAGCTGAGTTTTGCAGTTCTGAGTAAAACATTTGGATATAGCTTCAAAGGTCATGACTATTTGGGACAATTTTACCAGCTAACATGGATGGGGCCTTGGTTCTTTGTCCTCTAGGACGTTTCTGGGCCAGGCAGTTCAGAGAGTCCACCCAAAGTCTTAATCTTCTGGGAGTTCAGAACACCAGCATCTGGGGTGTTACGTGTGCTCAGCCCAGGGCAGCCGGAGGCAGAGCAGCTGTAAGCAGACTGCATGATAACAGCATGGAATGAGGAGATAGGCAGTTTGGAGCCTGTGGGTGAAGAAGCTGTGCCCTTGTCCCAAAGGCACTGAGCACCTCCCGGGCACACAGATGGAGGACAAGGTAACTTCTGCAGAAACGAGAGGTCCATGTGGACCAGGAAGCTGGGGAGTACCACAGGCACTAGACCCACGAACGCCCAGAAATAAACTGTTGCTTGCTATGTTACTGCTATTTGGAACTTTATGTCCTTCAAAGGCCCATGTATTGGATGAAGGCTTCACACCAAGTTTGATGATATTGGGAGATAGGAGAAATCTTTAAGAGGTGGGGTCTGGGACTGAAGAGATGGCTCATCTGTTGAGTACTAGCTGTTCTCACAGAAGACCTGAGCTAGGATCCCAACACCCACCCATGTCTAAGGGCTCACAGCAGCCTGTAACTCCAGCTCCAAGAAATCCAATACTAATGTGGTGGTTTGAAAGAAAATGGCCCCAAAGAGAGTGACACTCTTAGGAGGTATGGCTTTGTTGGAGTAAATATAGCCTTTAGGAATAGGAGGAAGTGTGTCACTGTGGAGGTAGGCTTTGAGGTCTTGTATATGCTCAAGCCACATCCGGTGTCTCAGACCACTTCCTCCTGTTGCCTGTGAGTCAAGATACAAGAACTCTCAGCTCCTTCTCCAGCACCATGTCTGCCTGCATGCTGCCTTGCTTTCCACCATAACGATAATGGACTAAACTTCTGAACTGTAAGCAAGCTACCACAATGAAATCTTTTCCTTTGTAAGAGTTGCTGTAGTGTCATGGTGTCTCTCCACAGCAATAGAAACTCTAACTAAGACAACTGCCTTCTAGCCTCTGCAGGCATCTGCACATACATTTGCACACTTACCAACAAACATGCACATAAATTTAAAAAATAATTTAAGTCTTTAAAAAGGAGAATAAGGTGGGGCTTGGTGGGAGATCCCTAGGTTACTAGAGCCATTCCTTGAAAAGGATTGTGGAGGGTGGAGAGATGATCCAGTGGTTAAGAGTACTGGTTGTTCTTGCAGAAGATCTGGGTTCGGTTCCCAGATGGTTGCTAACAATCACCCATCCCTCCAGTTCCAGAGGATACAACCACTTCTGATATCAGACGTGCACATGGTACACATGCATACATGCAGGCAAGCATTTGTACACATTAAATAAAAAAATGTTAAATCTAAAAATAATAAATGAAAAGAATTGTGGGACCCTGGTCTATTCCTCCCTTGTTCATAGTCTAGCTGTGAACTACCTGTCCACTGCACCATAATGGGCTGCCTCACCACAGGCCTGAAGCAACAGGATCAATCATCCACAGCCTTAAATCTCCAAATCTGTGAGCCCAAACACACTTTGTCTGTTTACATGATGGTTATCTCTGGAATTTTGTCACAGTGGTGGAGAGCTGACTAGTTCGATTAGTAAGGTCACATCCCTAAATTGTGTTTACCATGCAGAGGCAGAGATGGGACAATTCTCAAAGAGGTTACATAGTGAGTACTCAGCTGTTATAAAGGGAGAGAAAGAAAAAAGAAACCCAGCTGTAGAAAAAAAAATCCTTTTAGAGAAGTAATCCCTCTCATCCCAGCTCTTTCATGTGGAAACTAAGCTGTCTGGGGCAAACTCTTCAGTCTCTCCCAGGCCTCAGTCTTCACAGCTGTACAATGGGGATGAGAATAGACCATCCTCATGGGAGTGGAAGGAAGCCTGGATTCAAGGCACTCAGCATTGTGTCTGGCAAATTAAACAAATGGTAGCTATTACACCATCGATTTGCTCTTCACACCTCCCAGGAGCACTCTGGACCAAACGGGCTGCAGTAGAAAGCTCCAAAGCAACAACCTTTCATCTTATCAGTGTCTCAGGAGAGAACACTTTGGTAGTTCTGCCAGGGTCTGGGGTAAGAGCAAGGTCCTGTCTGAGCAGCTTGGAAACAAAAGACCCAGGAAGGGAACATCACAGAGAACTCTTGAGTGGGTCTCAGAAGAGGAAGCTGCAGACTACACTGTCCCAGAGGGTAGGCTCCAGTCCCCCGGAAGTAGGAAGCCCAGAGCAGTCCCAGGAAGTCTACCTCTCTAGAGAAGGTAGGTCAAGAGCAAAAGGTGCTTCCAGAAAGGCTTTTCACTCCTTTCTCAGAGGTCATTTTGTATAGTTATTGTGTGTGTGTGTGTGTGTGTGTGTGTGTGTGTGTGTTGTGTGTGTGTTGTGTGTGTGTTGTGTGTGTGTGGCAGAGGGGGCAGGGAGCACCATCAGGAGGAGCAAGACACTGAGCTTCGACCTCAAGGAAACGCTCAAGCCCAAGCCAGATGATCAAATGTTGATGAGAGGCACCAGCACTAGACAAGCCTAGGACCAGGAAACCTGCACCTGGAATGTGAATATTTACAGTTCAGCCAAGCTCAGTGCTCAGGGCTTAACATACAACAGCTGACTTCAGCCCCCACCCCTACCCCTGGCCCCAACACAAGGCAGACACTGCTTGCAACTCCATTTTGCAGAAAAGAAAACTGAGGCTCATGGATGGGCAGCCAGCCATGACCTTAATCCTTTTTGACTTGCTGTAGCAAAATGCCTGGTGTTTAGTACTTTATGAACAAAAGAGGTTAATTTTACTCACAGGTTGGGGACTAAAAGTCTAAGGTGAGGTGGCTCCAGCTGGTCACCTCTAGGGAGGACCTCCCAGCTCTGTCACAGCATGGTAGAGAGCATTCCACAGTGAGCGAGTGTATGCGAGAGGGAGGCAGATGCCATGGTCTTCCGAATTTGTTCTCGGAGTAACTACTCCACTCATGCAGAGACCTGGACCACTGGGACACTAGGATTAGGTGTTCCACATGAGCAATCAGGACCTCATCATCATCTGTCACTAGGCCTGCCTCTTAATGGTCCCTTACCTTTCAATACCACTCCGCTAGGGGCCAAGTTTCTAGCATATGAACCTTTAGGTGACACACTCAAACTGCACCCAAACGACAGCAGTCGCTCACTCAGAGTTGGGCAGTCAATAGACCACTAAGCCAGAATCTATGAGCTAACCACTATTCTGCATACTCGAGCCAGTTTTTAACCTTTGTCCTGCATTCATGAAGCTTCTGGTCCTTACCTCTGGTGACAAGGAGGGGAGCATGGGGACCTGAGAAGCCAATGGGTGCCAGGACAGGCGGGGGTGGGGGGAGCTGAGAATCACACACACACACACACACACACACACACAGTCGCTTAACTATGACATTGGCTTTACCTGTCTGTTGCTTTCTGTGTGTAACAGACATTGGATCTCTTCAGTACCTGCTAACTGCATCTCCCGTGTGTCTTCCTTGTATACCCAGCCTCTCACTCGGCAGAGCTATGCCAGCCACCCACTCCCTAAGTCCCTAGTTTCTGGTCCTCAGCTGCCCTTCTCCAGCCTGGCGGGGGCGTCTCCCTCCTCCTCCCCTTCCATACAGGGATCTGAGTCATTGACAGCGAGTGGGTGAGAAGAAACAGAGAAAGCAAAATCAAAAACTAAAAACTCCCGAGGGCAGTAACAATTAATATTTAACTTGAAATTTCCTGGGAACAGATAGTGCAGACTATTCATGTGCAAATTGCATGCAAATAATATGCAAACATTCTCCACACTGGCCCATCGCTATTCTGGAAACTGGCTGGGCAGCTCTGAGGGCAGCTGGAGAGTCCTCACACCCTAAACCTGCTCCAGGTGCGCAGGACCCCAAAACAGGACTTGACAGGGCACCAGGTGGCACCATTCAGAATCCTCACTTCAGAGAATCCCTTCCAATTCCTAAGGTCATGTGTTTCCTGCCAAGGACACAGTTCCTAGGCCCTCTCCAGAATTCCTTCCTGCCTGAGGGCGGCCCTTGGCCTCCTGATGACCACACTGACTTCTCTGCACTGGCCTCTAAGGTCTAGTAAGAGCTTCCACTGCTGGCCCTTGAAGCTGCTCTGTCTACTGGCCTTTCTGCCCTTCTCAGGCATAGCTGGTATGGGCCAAGGTCAGCCTCACCAGATACACACTGAGCAGAAGAAGCATGGCTCTTTCTGGAAGATGAGGACTAGTCCCATCTAGGCTTCCTGTTGTTCTCTCTGTGGCAGGAAAACAATTCAGTCCCCCCAACTCTCCCCCGGTTACCCCCAAGTCTAGAGGAACTGGGAACTCAGACCCCACAGTCCAGGCCCAAGCCTTCCAGCTGAGGACAGAGCAGGTGCCTCTCTCACCATCAGAATCAGGAGCGCCTTGGAAGGAAGTTGAGTGCAGGCACAAGCTCCGCACTGACTCGGCACCTCTAGCTGCATCCATGCTGGGGAAATAAGCCAAGGAAACAGAGGAGCCTTAGCCCCTGGGTCAGGAAGCGTTGGTGGTGGTGCCTGCTCATCCCTGAAGCTTCCTTCACTCAATGCTTCTGCACACACACCCAGCATCTGCCACAGCTGAACATACAAAGGGAAACTGCGTGTGCAGAGGTCAGCACAGCTGGCCTGGTCAATACCTCCTCAGTGGCAACTGTCCTCCACGACAATGAGGAAACGGGGCAGTTGTCCTGAGACCCAAAGGGTTTATGCTTGACCCTTCCTGGAGTCCCAGGAGCTAAGGACATATGTGGGAAGGCAGGAGCCACCCAAGGCCAGCGTCCTGTCATCGCCCTGTCCAGATCAGGTGGGAAGGGCTAATGGAGAGCGGGAACGGTCCTGCTTGTGGTCCTACAAGACTTCTAAGTTCTGAAGGTGCCCCACAGGAAACTGAAGTCTCGTAAGACATGCAGGTGATGACATGGTGACCGTCAGTGGGGCGCCGTGGAGAGCTTGTATATGGAGGTGATTCTTTAAGAAGGCTGTCTGAAGATAGGAGCTTGAGCTAAGATTTAAGAGTTGGGATGATGATTGCCGGGCGGTGGTGGCACACGCCTTTAATCCCAGCACTCAGAGGCAGGCGGATCTCTGTGAGTTCGAGGCCAGCCTGGGCTACAGAGTGAGTTCCGGGACAGGCTCCAAAGCTACACAGAGGAACCCTGTCTTGAAAAACCAAAAAAAAAAAAAAAAAGTTGGGATGATGATTTTAAATGGAGGAAGAGAAGAAAGAGTGCTGGGGTGGAGGCTGCCTGAAGAACTGAGTCCTGGGCTAGCCACTGTCTAGCTCTATGGGATAAGTCCTTGATTTTAGCTGCAGTTAAATAATGCAGCTCATCCTCTGAGTATATCATGAGCATCCACCATGTGTCTGCTACTGTTGCGGGCATGGTAATGAAAACTTTACTATGGGGGCTTCCAGACCAGTGGGTGAAGATGCTCATGAGACAGATCCAAAACGTAACAACCTCAAGAAGGAAAAAGAAGATGTAGACCGCATTAGACATTAACAAGAGGTAACTTGTGAGATTTAAAAGTGTACCCCATTTTTAGAAATATTAAAAGATAGGGAAAATGGGAAGCTGAGGTCTGAGAGGCTGTAATAATATTATTTATTGTACATAACAATAGGAATTGAATCTGTAATATGGTGGCATAATGATAAAGGGCATTTACTTTAATTCCAAATCCTGTGGTTGCAAAAAATAAAAAAAGAAATTTGCTTACAGCAGCTGAAGTTAAAAAAAAAAAAAAAAAAAAAAAAAAACCAAGGCAATGTATGCCAGGGCAGAGGGAGATAGGCACCTGGTCCCATAAGATTTGTGTGGAGCTCCAGATTATCACTGAGGGTGGTGTGGCCACGTTCCTGTGGTCTCTTTTCTTCTCCTTTCTCATTTCATACTTCTTTCCACTGGCCAGCTTACTCCATCACACCGTCTGTTGGGCTGACCCAGCCCCTGACCTTTACTGTGACTGGTCAGCTCTCTCACAGCTGACTCCCAGGTTTCTGGTTCCAAACTGCAAGGAAAGAATTTCAATTTATGAAATGTGTGTCCAGATATCATGTGACTTACTGTAACAAGGAGGAAGCACCCAAGAAACTATCGGCTCAAACAAGACCAACATTTCTTTCTCTCCTCCAAAAGCCTGGTTGCCATGTCCTGTGTTCCGTGAGAGCATTTAGGACCTGGGGTCTTTTCAACCTTTACTCTGTCACTCTTCTAGTAAGGACTTTGCCCACATGGCTCATACCACTTCCACACTGCAGAGGCGGGGCAGAGGTGCTGAGCAAGAATAAAATCAACCCAGTCAAGAACAAATTGTATTTACTTGGAGCTAATTAGGATTGCAATCTGGAAGGGCGCAGATTCACAGAATCCAGGAAAGAAGCTGCATTTCTGATTTTGATGCTATTGTTAGCTAAGAATCGACATAGATGCTGTCAATCTTCAACTGTCTTATCAGAAGAGAACTGGACTCAGAAGTCTCTGCCTCTGGGTATGTAAAGGGGCCCACTGTACAGGACAGCAGAGGTTAGCAAACAATGTTTAAGCAAACTGTAGTTACTTGGTCTATCCAAGAGAACGGCCTGGTTCACACGTCCAGCTGAAGATGTTTCCGAGATTTGCTTAGCAATGGCCTCCTGACTCCATTTCAAGTGCCCAGAATCAATGTTACTCCATTTTTATTATGATTATTGTTATTGTTGCCTCCATTCCCATGACCAGAATTTATCCATGGGACGAAGCCTAGTTTCAAAGGAACCCAGAAAATGACATCTTTGTCAGGTAGACACCTGGCCACACCCACCGTCTCTGACACAAGTAGACCAGTTAGCTGTGGTGGCAGGAGGGAAGGAAGGACGGCCCCAGGGGCTGTGCAGAGGACGCTCACCCGGTACACACCACCCTGACTCCATATCCGGCCTCACACTCTATACCTCAGCTTCCATCTTCTCAAGTAGATAAACACTTCCTGTGGGGAGGCTGAGGAGATGAGCTGAAGCCAAGTGTTCAAAGCCACAGCATGTGTCTCACATCGAACCAGCATTCAATTAAGAAAGGAGTTCGCCTGTTAGATCTGAGCATCCAAAAGGGGGTGGGGATGGCCATTCCGGGTGGGGCTGCTCTGCATGCCACTCAGTTCAAACACTTGGGCAGTCTTCCTTTGCTTTTCCAGTTCCTGGGGAAGCGGTTCTCTGGCTCTCCCACTCCTAAAGATGCTGATTCTGTTTTGCCTGGAGTAGGACCCAGACACCTGCTTTTTTCATGTCAGAAAATTTGGGGCCAGCAACTGAAGAGCTGCGCACAGGAGAAATATCCGTGTCTTAGATCATTTCTAAGTACAACCACCAACCCTGTGCTCGTAAAGACATGCTTTTTCAGTCTGCTTTTCTTGGTTTTCCAGGGCCTAGAAGAGGACAGAACATTACCGTGGGAGTTGTATGGTCTCGAAATTTAATGTGGAGCATCTCCAAGCCCAATGGTGACCTCCCCTCCAACTTCTGTTAGAAAACCAGAGGCCATTTGGACAGCATCTGTATTCATCTCAATTACTGAAATGTGCACACGGATAGGAGTCACTATTAATAGCTCCACTAGGTGTGGCCAAAACCACACGTGTAAAATGCCTCCTCAGGGAGATAGTTAATCCCCTGAGAGCCCAGGTCATCTCAGGCTTGACTTGATCTTGACCCATCTCCTCCAACACGACTGCTGGGCTCCAAGAAGTGAGGCAGGGACTGGACACCAATGGCCCAAATACAGCCCTCCCTGCTGGCCCTTACTTTCCTGCCGCCAACCCAGAAGAGCCCTCAGTATTTGAATAACACAGACTGGATAGTGTATGATTATAGAAGAAATATACAATCATCTAAAGTGGTTTCTGAAGATAGAGGAAGGCACAAAAGAAAAACAAAAGTCACCTGTAATCCTGCTATCCAGAAATAACCATTATTAACATTTTAGAGTAACACACTACTAGTTTTTCCTATGCATACATTTGCATAAAATTGCACACATCAAACCTGGATTTCATCAAATCCCCAGCTCTGTAACCTGCTTGCTCCACTTAACAATACATACCATTTTCCTGCATCAGCTCTCCTCTGACAACCTCATTTTTAACAGCCCGTCGTAGCCTAGAATGTGGGTGCACAATAGTTAGAATATTTTAGGCTATTTCTATTTCTTGGTTTTTTTTGTTGTTTTTTTTTTTTAGTTTTGCTATTATAAATCTTATTATATGTTGGTAATGGTTTTCTCAGAATCGAGTTTGAAACACTAAATTCTGAGGTCCTGAAAACATACATCTTAAAGTTTCAGTCACAAATCACCAAATTATAGATACCAGTTACCACTAGGTAGGGTATGGTGAAGATCGGGCCCTGGGTCAGGCTGCAGGCTGCGAGGAGGGTGAGGCCGAGCTAGTGTCTACCCCAGCGTCATCTCTAGCACCTCAGAATATTAGAAGAACCTTGCTTCCCCACCTCCAGATCCCCCAAGCTGGAGGAGTCCCTTTGTAACCAACCTACAGATAGTTCTCTTTTGTGGTGATATTCAGCCCATTTTAGGAATCCTATGCAAACCTTTATCTGGCCTAAAGCAATTATTTCTGAAAAACCAGACTTTTGACAGAAGTACATTTAACTTTTTAAAAATAGCATTTTTTTAGTGCATGCTATTATCATTGTTACTTATTCAAATGTGTTGATGGTGGAGCAGGCGGAAGGGTGACGTTTGCTTTGGCATGGCAACCAATGACTAATTGAGTTCTTCACAGCCCATGATGGCTCCTGTGCCTTAGGTGGGGCAGAAATGGATTTTCCTCCCTCTATGTGTCATGAGCTTATGCTAGAGAAAAGGCTGCCCACTCATGTTTGAGCCCCACTCATGAGCAAGCCCTTTCTTATGCTATTTATATTTTCTTTTTTTTCCATTTCTTGGCCTGGGAGGTTTAGCAGATTTACTTCCCACTCTGTAAACGTAGGACTTCTGATCTACAGATACCCTTTGGGGCTGTAAAATAGGACTCCTAATTACTGTAATAGCTAATAAACATTGGACCTTTCCAATGGTACCACACTCGCCTCAAGGCACTCGGTATGTATGTTCACCTATATCCAGCCACGCCTGAATCTTCACTACTTTTAGGTTTTCCAGTCAAATGAGCTAAACAATTCTAGCATTTTCTTTCCACTCTTACATAAGTTATTTTAAAAATGGATTTCTTATGCCTTGTTTCTAAGAGTCAAGTCCTAATTACTCAAGCAGGGAATTTCCCATTCTAGTCAGGGTAATGAAAAGAGGGTCTTCCTTCTCCTACCAGTGTGTAAATGAAGATAGATGCACACCAACACACACACACACACACACACACACACACGCACACACACGCACACACACACACATGCACATGTGAGAGTTATGGATATGTATTTTCCATCCTCATACCTGGACCCTGTTTCTAAACTCTCTACTTCCAAAAAATTCAGGCAACCAGCAGCGAAAATGGGAAGAATTCTTTCCTGCTTGCCCTTTCTCTTGGCTAGTCCCCACCCCCCTGTTTGCAGAAGAAGTTATAGATCTTAAAAAAAAAAAAAAAAACTTAAAGTGTGCAGAGGGACTCTTCATAGCTGAATGCTTACGACTGTTAAGACCGATGTTACTTGGCAAAATTCAAAACCACAAACAACAAAGGCTATAGGGAAGTTACAAAACAAACAGCATTCTCTGGGGTTCTTCCCAAGGGCTTCCAAGCAGGGCCAAGCATTGGTTCAGCTAATTCAGGTAAGTGCTGACATACAGGTATATTTTCCTCCCAGAGAGGGGAGGGGGAAATCAATAAAATATGCAAATAAGGCCTCAAACTTCAGAGCATGGAAATGTGGGTATTTTAATTTCCCTCGATGCAGACAAATGCAGCCATGAGAAGCTTCTTCAGGAGGGTTTGTCATCTGCCGTTTATATTGAGGGGGACGTTAAGCAGCAGTGAGCAGAGGAGCGAATTATTCAGAAGGCAGCAAGACCCTTGCGCACAGTGTGGTAGGCCCAGTCATTCCCAACAGGCCTAAGTCCTCCCAGAAGCCACTCAAAGATCACCAGAGTAAGGATGAAATTGTCAGATTGTGCCTTGTTCTCCGTGGCTGCCCCTGTGTTTTTGTAGGACACTGAAAGGAGCATGTTTTGCTCCTGGAAGCTTCCTTGTGGCCTGTTTGGAAGATGTCTCTTTCTGCGGGAGAACACAGCTGAGCTTCTGAGCCCTGCTTCTGACAGGCTGCTGCTTCGGAGGGCCTGGCTCCTGACTGAGCTGCTGCAAAGAGGCAGCCTTGGCCCCGCAGCCCTGGCCGACTTCACCACTGACAGCTTGTTGCTATGGGAGGCAGCTGAGTAGTCTTGGTTTCCTTATGTAAAGTGTAACAGAAACACCTGCTCCAAAGCTTGGTGGTGAACATTAAAAACTAGCCAATAGGCCAGGCATGGTGATGTGCTCTTTAACCCCAGCATTCTGAAAACTGAGGCAGGTGGCTGTTTTGAGTATTAACTCAAAACTCTAGCCTGCTCTATATAGCCAGTATTAGACCACCCAGGGCTGCATAGTGAGACTACCTTTAAAATAACAATAATAATAATAATAATAATAATAATAATAATAATAATAATAATAACTAAAAGCTAATAGGAGCCAGGAGTGGTGGCATACTTCTGTAATTCTGTGGTCGGAAAGCTGAGGCAGGAGGATTATGGTGAGTTCAAGGTCAGTTTGTGGCTGTATAGTGAAATCCTGTGAAGAAAGGAAAGAAGGGGGGAAGGAGGAAATAGACTCATGATCCCTTTACAAACAGAAATGTTCTCTGGACACCTAGATACCCTCACTGCACACACTTAAGTTTGTGTCTAGAAACCATACAGCACGCAGTGAGCATGCTCTCGCTCTCTCTCTCTCTCTCTCTCTCTCTCTCTCTCTCTCTCTCTCTCTCTTAGACCAGCCACATGTAGGAAGAATGTGATTTCCTTTTTCACAATGAGTTTAAGAAAGTAAGATTAGAATAATAACATAATGGGTAGACTTCTACACTTCAGGGCTTAGCCACTGAAAAGGAGAGAAAGGGCTTAACTTTGAAATAGGATGAGGCTACGAAGGATTGAGTCTCTCGGGGCACTGGAAGAACAAGAGGAATTTTCTGGAAGTTACTTGGTGCTCCTGGGTTCAGGCAGCTGTGAGGTAGGAAAGAGAACACATTACCTGGGCCAGAACCAGCAGCTGGTCCCTTGCTGGCGGGAGTCACCACTTCCTCCCTGCCTCTGAGCAAAGAATGGGGTGACCCCCAGACAGGGTTAGTGTGGCATGACTGAGCCCACACAGGGAAAGCCTCCCGCCCCGTGCCAGGCAAGAAGCAAATGCCAAGAACAGCTATTATCTGAAGAATTCCGATCCCGAGAGAGTTAAAGGAAAAGAGGCAACAGAGAAAATAGACACACAAACACTACCCAAGGCCTGTCAACAGATTACTCCGTATCCTTTCTGCTTTCCAGTTTAAGGACGCTTCTCTCTTTCATCCTTTGTCACCGCAACAGCACAGTGCTCTGGTTTTTACAGAAACCCTGCATCGAAGCAGGGAAACCCCGTGGAAATGAAATCCTTAATGCCGTTCCCAACTTGGAGGATTTTGGTTTGGGTGGCTGCGGTGTGATGCTCTGCATTAATCAGATAGCTAGGGGCATCTGTTCCCAGTGCCCAGGCTGGGATAGGAGAGGTTTGCACCAAAGGCCAGCCAGGAGCCTGGAAGAAAGCCCAAGTCCACTGAGTTAGGTCTTTCCACCTCTGCCTCATCATGCCTTCTGAAAGAAATTCCCACAAGTAATAGCTGCCAGATTCAGAAGAAAAAAAAAAGTCCCAGACTCCATTCAAACGTCATTTGCTGTTTGTCATCTTTGAGGTGGTCAAAACTGTTCTCCTCAACATCAGTACCAGAAAGAGAGAGCTGACTCCGGTTGTAACGGTTCATTTTAATTGTCAACTCGACACATTCTAGAAGCACTCGGGGAAGAAAGGATCAGTGAGGGACTGTCTAGATCGGGTTGGCCTGTAGGCATCATGGGTTGTCTTGATTACACTAATTGATGTGAGATGACCCAGCCTAAAAAAGTGGGCGGCGCTATTCCCTGGATTAGGTCCTGGAGTGTCTGAAAACGGAGAAGATGAGCCCAGTGTGAGCTTACAGGCACCCTCTTTGCTACTGACTGTGGATGTGACCAGATGCTTCGAGTTCCTGCCTTGACTTCCCCACAATGATGGACTGTACCCTGGAATCGAAAGTAGACTCAACCCTTTCTACCTTAAAGTTGCTTCTGTCAAGACATTTCATCACAGCAACAGAAATGAAAGTGTAAAGCTGGCTAGACGGGAGATAGCTGGGAAACGGCACAGCTCGTCCTAGGATCTGATCCATGCCATCCAAGGATCGATGAGCAGCATCTCCCCACTGGAGGCATGGCTGTAACCACACTTCAGTAGTGAATGAGGCTGATAGGAGGGAGGGATAGATAGATAATACCGTAGCTTACTAAACTTTGTGTGCACAGGGCCCAGCACAATGGCTAGACTAAACAGTATTCCATATACACAGATAGACTTCAGGTTTCCCCAAAGAACAACTTTGTGAGCCTGCAAGATGACTCTGTGGGTAAGTCACTTCCTGTGTAACTCTGACAACTTGTGTTTGACGCCTTTGTAAAGAATGAAGGAGAGAAGTAACCCCACAAAATTATCCTCTGACCTCCATATGTGTGCCTGTGGCATGCATGCACCTGCACACACATCATACATACACCCAATAACAACAATATATTAATTTAAAACACAGCTTTCCATTCGACGTAAATATCAACTGACTGGCAACAGCTGTATACAATAGGCAAACATACGTGACTAAAAGCACGGATGGAGAATCTGCTACACAGACCACCCTGTGCTAAATACTAGATAAACAAAGCATGAGCACCCCCATCCTGACATCAGTCTGATGGGAAATAAACCAGGTCTACAGCCTTAACACCTGGGCATGCCCAATGTCGTCTCAGGGAACAAACCCAGCTCTGGTCAAGGCTCTTGCTTGCAGACAATGCAATCCACTCTAGCTCATTTAAACTGAAGGGATTAATTGGGGTTTATAAATATCTCAGAAAATCACTGGGAAGAAATGGGCTCTTGCCTGAGCTTCCACAATCCTGCCAAAATAGCCTGCCAAAGACATGCTGTCTCTGCCACAGACAGGAGCCTCTGAATCAGGAAGCCATTGCCACTACGGCTGGCTCCAGTGCCATCATCCAAGCCAGCAGAATGAACGGCCCATGTCCTGCTTCTTTTCCCATGAAACTTACACCCAAATCCAAGTCGCTCATGAGTGTATCTGGCTGGCAAACTATAAATCACTATACACGCCCCCACAGAGGGGGCGGGGAATGCGGGAGCTCTTCCACGGGAACTTGAGGTGCTTACCATTGAACTATCACAATGTGGAGAAGCTTCTAAAAAAACAAAAAACAAAACAACAACAACAAACCCTTGTGGTTAGGAAGGACCACTGTCCCCTCAGTGATTAAAGAAACAGCTGCTGTTGTCAAGTGGGACTGATGTGGCTGAAGTACACGCTTCATGCACGGACTTGGGATTGCAGAGAATGTCTCAATAAACTGGCATGACAGAGGCTTGGTGGTAACTGATCTTCATTTGACCTTGACTGAGTAGGGACTGGTCTGGCAAAGGGTTGCAGGCAGAAAACATTCAAATAATTTTAGGACCCCACAAGTTTCCTGTCATATTACAGAGGACATGATTGTGAACTAAAAGACCCATGCTTTACCTTGATGGGGCCCACAGTTTGGGGTAACAGGAGAAAAGGTCTAAGAATTTGCCAGAAGGCCAATGATAGTTAACCTGGAACTTCATATGCCATGACTTGGGCAAGGGCTGCCCACAGGCCAGGGTGTGCTCATCAGCCTGGAGCACTGTTGGGGGCTGCTGGAACCTTTAAGAGGTGAGGTTTACTGAAGGTTAGATGACTAGGGACTTTGAAGGGCAGTTTCCGGTTACATGCTCCTGCCATGACATGTCGCTGAAAGGACCAAGCAGATGCCAGAACAAGCTGTCAGTCTCCTCCAGAGATCAGGCCCCATCTTATGACACCAAGGCTTATACCACCCTACTTGCAGTTTTTCCCTTTAAAAACCCCTCAACCTGCCGGGCGGTGGTGGCGCACGCCTTTAATCCCAGCACTCGGGAGGCAGAGGCAGGCGGATCTTTGTGAGTTCGAGGCCAGCCTGGTCTACAGAGCGAGATCCAGGAAAGGCGCAAAGCTACACAGGGAAACCCTGTCTTGAAAAACCAAAAAAAAAAAAAAAAAAAAAACCCTCACCCTGAGAGCTCAGGGCCATCCTCCTCCACCTGCTGTGTCGGACTGTTGGGCCTGGACCAAGCCCGAGCTTGCTTGTTATCAATAAACCCCTGTGTGTTTTGCATCAGATATCGGCTCTGCTCAGGGGTCTCCGAGACACAGGCACAACACCGCCTTACCACAAATCCAAAAGCAACAGGCCAACCCGCTATAGACTGAAATTTCTGAAACTATGAGCCAAAGTCATCTTTATTTCCTCAATTAACTCTATTAACTTGGATATTTGTGTCAATATCAGAAATCTGATTAGCCCTGGGATGGGGAGTTGACGTCGGTCGATGCCTTCATTTACGGTCTTACTGTCTTCTGCCCTTACAAGGCTTCTGTCTCATCCTAGATGTTAGTCGGCTAACCCATTTGCCATCCCATGGCTTCTGAGTTGGTAATTAAGCACAACTTGGCCCAAACAGAGACCACGGTAGCTGCCAACACATGATCCTCTCTTGGGATTGAGCCAGGATGTATGAGAGGATGTGTAAGCTATATAAAGTTCATCTGTTGGGAGCTAAGGAGGACCACAAGAGATCTCAAGCTGGGTGAACAGAACAAATTCAAGGAGGTGACAGAAACAAGGCCCTACTGAGGGATGAGGGACCTGCTGGGAAGGCAGGAACAGCAGAAGTGAGGCAGAGTTGACTGAGTGTCTGTCGGTGATGGTAGGGGAGCCATAAACTCTTGCTAAAGACAGCAGGGAGGGCTGGTCCAAGCACTGCCCTAGAGCCTTCTATTTCCTGGATTCTGGTGTGGGCTCTGCTCTGTAGCTCCTAGGAGTTCACATGCTTCCATTCCTGTCTTCAAGGTTTTCTGAGCACGCACGAGGGAGCATCACAGTGTCTCTCTTTGACTCTTCAGCTAAAGAATGGAAGTCTAAAAGGTCTAGACTCCACCCATTCACCCACCATGGAAGGAAAAACTGTTTTTTTTTCCTTTAATAGAAAGAAAATGAGAGTTAAATATTGGTTGATTACAGTTCAAATTTATATTTTTTAGTATTTTATTTGTACCTATGTATTTATCCTAGCAAGATGCCGTATTATGTCTACTGACTGGCTGGTGTTGCTGTGAAAATGTCGTTAACCATGAGTCAAATCACATATGCTATTATTCCATTCTCCTACTCCAATACCCCTTGATAGCCACACCCACCTCTGCACCTAGAAATGAAGCCCATATGCACGAGGAAGCTAAGGTCACCAGGAACACAAGCGACAGAAATGGATGTTTTATCACTTTGAAGGGAGCCTAGTTTACATTCAGAACAGCACAGTCTTCCTCCCTCGCCCTCAGCGATCAGTAAGTGCTAACCACATCCCTGGACCTCTTAAGAGCGTATTGACCGATAGCGTTACAAATCAAAGGCTGTTTAAAGGGAAGTTTGTTTCTGTGGGAAGTTTTATTGAGAAAGAAATGCTGCAGGTGCCCTCCTAAATGGGGTGGTTGGATCCCATTACTGGAGCTTCTTTCTCAGAAAGCGAGTTTACTACCCTTCTGTTCTAAACCTGCCCCCGCCCCTCCCCCCCACACACACATCCAGGATTCCGAGAGGGGAAGGGTAGCAGGCCCAGATGTAGGGGAGACTGTTCCCAGGGAGAGCCAGCAGCCAAGGGGCCAGATTAAGCAAGGCATTAGAGAGCATGAAGACATGACTAGGGCTATAGTGGGGGAGTTTGTACACTCATTCACTCATTCACTCATTCATCCATTGTTTCGGTCATGCAGCAAAGATTTGTTGGGAGTAGGGATATAAGACTGTAAGATTCAGGTTCTCAGGTTACAGGGCACAGAAGCATCTGGGTGGTACTGTCAAGTGGCATGGAGGTGCCTAGGGGGAGTCTAGTCATCTCTAATGTGCCAGTGGAGCACATTGGGGGAGTAGAGGAGATGGTTCATGTGTAAGGTGCAGCTCTGCCTGCCAGGAGCTGGTTAGAGAGGGCCTAACAAATGACAGCGGGACAGGTAGTGGGGACCCAGGCCAGCTGGTCACCATCTCTACATCTACTTCTCCTCCTCCTCCTAAGTATTAACTAATAAGACACTTATTGAGTGCTTACTGTATGCTCGGCATTATGTCAATGGCCCTTCCTGATTTTCCTCATTAAATTCCTACAAAAAGCCTGCAAGGGCAGAGACTTTACAGGTGAGGGACACCAAACCACAGGGTGGGGTGAAGTGACAAGTCAGGGCTATCAGAGAGATAGGTAAGGGCGGGGACCAACGAGGGGTGGCCAGACTCCCACTGCTGCTCCCCCAGATCCCAGGACTCTTGTTTCTGCCTGGGTGAGGTCCACGGGGCCCCCCGAAAGCACAGCTGGTTCTGATCCTAAATGTACCGCGGCAGCAGCTGTGGAGGACCTGATGGGAAGAATGAGTTCAGCAAAGCTGCTGTGTGTAGAATGTCAAGGGACTTGCATCTTGAGGCCTCACCTCCTACCTACAGTCATTGGAAGATACTGTGGATGTCCCTGAACAGAGACAAGTTCAGTAGCTAGCCACGAAACAGGGCCCTAGGTGGAGCCTGGAACCAGGAAGGTTGTCCCAGGGTCTCAGCACAGAGAGGTTGCCTTTCTTTTGACAGTTACAGTGCCCATGTGGAGGCTGCAGTTGTCAGAGGAGGCTGGGGAAAGAAGGTGAATCTTGCTGAATGGAGCGTGGTCAAGGGGTAGGAAATTAAAGAGCCCATTGTTGGCTGATGACACAAAGGAGCAACTGGTACAGGAAGTCAAAAGACAAATTGGATGCCTGTCTTTGGACAAGGAAAATGAGGCTGATAGTGTCCTTACAATGCCGTTGGCTTTACCCCAGCCATGTCCTGTGCACCAAGCCTTTGTTCTTCTCTCCTGATGCTCTGTCTACTGGGGGCATTTGTCTGCAACCCATTGAGAAGATACGGGCTTATTTGAACAAGTGTTAATATTGTTGTGAGAATTCATCTTTAAACTGGAGACTATAGGGCCAGTTTATCCTATTACCCTTGGGATGTCCGTTTATCTATCTGGTTTTTCTTCCTCCTTCCAGGCCTCTCCTGGCTGCTTGGCTCTTTGCGCAGCCAGTGTGTTCGTGGGGTCTTGTGTTAACACTGGTGGGGTGCTAGAGGAACCTTGAACCACCCTCAGAACTACTGCCTTGCTCATACATGCTGTCAATTGATTTTAAAAGTCAACACAGTTTTGCGATGCTCAGAATTGAACTCAGAGCCTTGTGGATGCTGAGCAAGTACCACTCATGCCTGGAGCTACCAAGTTTCCCCAGCCCTCCATTCCATTTCTGACAAGCAGATGTTGCTGGTTGAAGATAGGGCTTTGAAAACTGCTGGTCTAAACTATCCCCAAGACAGCTAAAGGACAGTGATTGAGAATCTGAGTACATCCCACCCTCATCTGTTTGGATCAGGATAACAACCGGATGATTCCTTATAAGGAAATGTCATCATAGTCAGAGCACAGATGACTCAGTGCAAGGCAAGTCCAAAGACCCGAGTTCAATCCTCAGAGGTCATGTAGAAAAGCCAGATATGCTTGAAATCCCAGTGTTGGAGAGACAAGACAATCGAATCCCTGGAGCTTGTGGTCAACCTAGCCTAATGGGTAATTGGTGAGTTCCAGGCCAGAAACTCCTGAGGATCCTCTGGTCTCTCTCTCCTTTTCTTCCCCCTACCACATAGCTCATCAAATCCAGTGAACCAGTCTACAGTTCAATACCCCCTAAAAGATTCCCAGGCTTCAGATGATAGCCTTGATGGGTACAGATCCTGCTAGGGATACACCCTGGCAGGACCCCATCTGAACCAGAGAAGGTGGGGGAAATGAGGTGCCCAGTTTACAGTTCTGCATCAGCCATGATCCCCAGGATGGTACACCTGTCCTGGGCACTCCTTTTCCCCTGTACCCTGGCAGACGATGCCCAAGAAGTCACCTGAATGAGTTCAGCAACAAGTCCCCAAGACTTTCCACAGCTTTGTGGGGACAGAGACCTCCTGTGCATGTCTGGGAGCTTCAAGCTTGCTTCCCAAGAGGGGATGCCCCTCACTGCCACCACCTGCCATCTGCTGAAATTTGGATCTCATTACCCCATCATTTCAGCTCCTGGGACTACTCAGCCTGAATCTTCTTTTCCATTTGTGATTGTTCAAGAAAGAAAAGAATCCCTTTCACAGTCACTTCCTGGAAGCTTTAGGAAGTGGGGTGGGGCTCTTGACATATCATTATTAAAAAAAAAGAAAACTCACTGAAATGCAGGTTAAGGTAGTAATTTGCTTCCTGTTTATCACAGACATTTTCTAAAGCAATCCTCCTGCAGGCTGTTTTCTCAGTAAGCTCATCAGTCTGCTGCACACATCATATCTAGAGCAAAGGATTCCAGGATAGGGAAGAGGAAGATGGGAGGAAAGGTTCCTTTCCACCTCACATTTTGAAAGAATTACAGATTTATCTATGCCAAGGACACCACCACGAGATACGTAGAACACTGTGGTAATAGTAGTTATCTGAGGAGGCAGGATTTTGCACAGTTTTTATTCATTCTTTGCTCTTGTAGTTTGTGGTCGGAAACGCACAACCATATCCTTATCATCAATCTTAGCTCCCACGGCCTTCAGGGCATGGGTGTGCATGGGAATGGTGAGGAGCTGCTCAAAGGGGAGGGAGTCTGTGGGCCAGGACAGAAAAGTCTAAGTAAATGGGATATGGTGAGATCTCATGGATCCGTGGCTCAGACCAGGGATGAAAAAAGTTAACACTATTTCACAAATCAGAACCAGTCTTTCACTGAAGGGAGATTAAAAAGAGAAAGATCACAAGTTTCAGTTTAGGGGAGTCGGAGCTTCCCCAGAGGCAGGCATGTCCTGTATCCAGGACTCAGGGCTCATCCACAAGGTCCTCACCTCTGTTCCTCACAGGAACTCTTCTGTGACAGAGCAATAAGGTCTGGTCTTCATGACTTTGTTGAACCAAGCTGTGCATGGCATCCCACCCTGGGGAGGACCTGGGTCTTCCTTCCTTTTCCTCCTCTGTTCCGTTTCTCCCCCCCCCCCCCCCCCCGTGTCATTTTGGGAGGCCCTGTAGCCTCACCTCCCTCTGCCTCCACTGAAAGCTCTGCTGAGACTCAGGTCCAGGGAGCCACTCTTCCCTAGCTCTCCCCAGACTCCTCTTCCTGACTCTCCCTTCTTTTTCCCTGACTCCCCCATGCAGCTGGCAGAGTGTGTCCTGCACAGCAGACTCTCGGGTGCAGGTTCCCCCAATGCACTTTCACATCTCTGCTCAGCCTTTTGAGGAAACTTTCTTAGTTTCTTACACTGACCAGAAATAACCAGTTAAGAATGAAAATGACCACAAATTGGGTTCTCATTTGCTGCTCTTGGGCCAAGATGTTGAAATGACCTTGTGTGGTTCTGCACGCACACATACACTCCTATATGGGACTCCTGGGTAAGTTGATGGGACATTGACAGATGGCAATTTGCCAATGATAGAAGAGCTTTCTGGCTACATCTTAACATTGGAGCTAGCAATTGCACGTTTAGTAATGAGCTGTAAGGAAAGAGAGATGCCCATACACAGTATTTTATGCAAAAGTGTTCATCAAGGCATTGTTTACAGTAAATGCTTCTTTTGTTCTTTTGAGTCAGGGTCTCCCTGTGTAGAGGAGGTTGGCCTCAGAGCTTGAGACTGTAAGAAGAAAGGACAGCCAGGCGTCTCAACAGTAGGAACAGGTTTATTTTGGGATAAACCTGAGAAGGACGCTCATGGAGAGAAGGCAAGAGAGCAAACCTCTCACATAGGCTAGTGTTTCTGTAGGGCTTGGGAGGCATTGGTCTTGGAGCTGTTTTCTGGAAGGGGCAGGGATGGTGCTCGCTGTTTTGACTTCCAGAAGCTGAAAGTGCTAATAATCAGACAGAGGAGGCGGTTGAGGCCAGAATGAGGCTGCTTTTTGAGGTAAGATGGTCCTACTCTTGTTCTTGAAGGCCCTCCTGCTTCAGCCTTTGGGGTGGTAGGGTTCCAGGCATGGGCTGCCACAGCCAGCTGTCTATTAGTTAGAAGGAAGCAGCAGAATGTAGATAATAGAGACAACAGAGCACCAGGGAGCAGCCATGCATATTCTAGCAGTACAGGTGATCACCAGGATATCGCTTGGGCTTTCCTGTGAATCAAAATACTGACAATGGCATCCAGCCTGCCCTGTCCTGGACAACTGTTCATCGGTGACAGCTTCCGTGTGGGGGCTGCGACATGGCCCTGCACCCAGAGCTTTGGTCTGTGCTCTAGAAAACAAGGCAAAACCAGCATTCCTCAAGCAGATTTTTTTAGTGAAAGAGAACCCAAACCAAGGGCTTAGGAATCAAAGGCATTTAACTGGCTAATGACACAAAGGCAGGGCTGGCTGCAGTTGAGAAACCATCTGGCAGGGGCACTTTGTCACCAAGGACGTGGGTTCCTTCTGGGGAGAAAGAGGAGAGATTCAGCGTCCCCACACTTCCTTACGAGCAGCCCCTGAGCATTAACTGACAGCAACAATCTGTTGAATGGCAGGAGGGCCACTGGAGCGCTCACTTCCTCCCGTTCCCTCTGGGCCGAGCCTGTCGAAAGGGCTTCTCTGCCCTCCAGAGAACTGATGACCCAGTTAGGCTCTTTTCACTTGTCGGCTGCCATAGCTCTTTCACATCTCCAAGAAGAAGGAAAGGAAAGGGTGGGTACCTTTTGTGCACAGTCTGAGATGAATGCTCTCCTATGTCCAAAAGCTTTCATGTGCCTGTCCCTGGACCATTCAGTTAAACCAAGGGAGGGGATGCCCACATTGTCTAGAGCTGGGGATCCTGAGGAGCTATCACGGTTCAAAAGGACCACCAGACACATAATACAGACGATAAAGGACAACAGACAAATAAATACAAACGATTATTCAGATTTCTTTCTCTGGCCATTGTTATGCTAATGTACACACACAGTAAGCTGCCAAGGAAGAGGTGGGAAGAGAAAGTACTTAATTGTCAGTATTTCACACAGGGCACACTTTGAAAAACACTGTACTAAGGATGATAGGAGACATGTAAGCAAAGCGACCACCTGCCCCAATCTTTCTTGAACAGCCTCAGTTTATCTCTTTCTCCAGTCTGTTATTAGCCCTCCTATCCCCTCTTTTAAATGTCTTATTTTAAATGACAAATTATCTGGTCACTTCCAGTGACCTGGATGGAGGACTCCATGCTGGATAGTTAGTCGTAGACACAATCAAATCATCTCTTGGAGGACTACGAATTTGAAACTTAGGAAAACAGGAACACAGAATGATTGAAACAGAAGATCTGGAACACCGTGACTCAAAGGGAAAGATGAGTTGGACTAGGAGCTGTTGGGGACTCTTATTTTAAGGTGTGTTACTTTTGTTTATGTTGCATTTGTTTAACTCTGTGAAGCTGTGTTACTATACCTGTCTAAAACACCTGATGGTATAATAAATCTTTTTTTTTTTTTTTTCTGAGACGGAGTTTCTCTATGTAACAGCCCTGGCCCTTCTGGAACTCACTCTGTAGACCAAACTGGCCTTAAACTCACAGAAACCTACCTGCCTCTCTGCCTCTCAAATGCTGGGATTAAAGGCATGTGCCACCACTGTCCAGCCCTGATGGTCTAACAAAGAGCTGAAAGGCCAATAGCAAGGCCGGGGAAAGGATAGGCATGGTTGGCAGGCAGAGAGAAGATATAGAAGGAGAAATCTGGGAGAAGGAAGAAGGAATGAGAGAAGGAGGAGGATTTCAGGGGCCAGCCACCCAGCCACCCAGCTAAACAGCCAGACACAGAGTTACAAGGAAAGAAAAGGTAATAACAGAAATAGAGAAAAAAAATAGAAATAGAGAAAAGTAAAAGCCCAGAGGCAAAAGATAGATGGGCTAATTTAAGTTAAGAAAAGCTGGCTAGAAACAAGCCAAGCTAAGATCAATCATTTATAGTTAAGAATAAGCCTCCATGTATGATTTATTTGGGAGCTGGGTGGTGGGCCCCCCAGAAGGGCAAAAACAAACAACAAGGAGCCACATGGGTGTGCTTCCCCAAGAATAGGGAGGGAGGTCATCCAACATCCCATGGACCTCATTTCCTGCTGTTAATTGAGCTGCTGGGATACCCACCAGTGTCACCTTACTACCTAAGATACTGCCCAGTCTTGGCTCCCACAGTTCACCTAAACACATATGCATTGCCTGAGACAGTCTTTATCAGTGTGGCTCTCAACTCTGGCTGCATGTGGGAGTCACCATTGCATGTTCTAAGACATATAGTCAGAACACTTCCATCCCCTGCTGCCCCAGATATTTTGTTTGTTTGTTTTTTTTTTGTGACACCATAATGGTTAATATAGATTGTCTACTTGACAGACTCTAGCGTCACCTAGGAGACAGCCCCCTGGAATGCCTGTGAGACCTACCCTACATGCCGCTCCATGGACCGAGGTCCTATACTGAATAAAAAGAAATCAAGCGGGGCACCAGCATGCATCTCTCTCTGGTTCCTGATCGCAATGTTATCAACCACCTCATACTCCTGAAATGCCTGCCCCGCATTTTAGGCTGTGCCCTTGAATTGTACACTGAAACAAGCCCTTCTCTCCTTAAGTTGCTTTGTTTTGCCCCCATAACAGTAAGAAATGTAGCTTATACAGACGGGGTTCCCTTAACCCAGTTGCGTCTGAGGATGACCCTGAGTTCCTAATCCTTCTGCCTCTACCTCATAAGTTGTCAGAATCACAGGGTGGTACTACCATGCTCCCTTGCCCCAGACTTTTCATGTACATGGAAAAATACAATTTCGAAAGGATAGCTTCAGAAAGGTGATTTGCTCATCTAGATGATGAGATTAAACATGCTTTCACATAGTCTCCTTCATTCCTTGCCATACTTTCCAAAATATCTGCAATGATACGTTGCAATATGAAAAACATAGCCACAAGCAAGGAACTAGAAATAAATCTTTTGGTGATGTCCATGGCCGGTGGTAGTACGGGATCATTGAAACCATGCTGTGCTGAGCCAGCTCCGCCCTTCTCTGGCCCTCAGCCCCGCCCTTCACTGGCCCTGGGATGGCTGGTCCTGCCCCTTGCTGGATATTGCAACAGGCAAGTTGACCCTACCCCTCAGGAAAGAGCTTGCCCCCACCACAGGGGAGAGCTCGCTGCCTCCCAACCCAGTACCCCCACCTCCCACCCCCCACCCACCATCCCCCTGCACCATGAGCATGCACCTCACCTGGGAAGCACACTAGAGCTGACTCTGTTGTCAAGAGGCGGATGAATCTGCCAGCCATGTGGGCATGAGAGCAAGAGAGCAGCTCTCCATATCTGCCGTGTGGTGGCATGGGTGAGGAAAAGATGCCCTCCCCTCTCTGCCCATTGCTACCTGTGAGAGGCGAGAGAGCTGGCTTCTGGATCATGAGAGAGAACTAGCCCTGTCCTACACCAGCTACAGCACACAGGAGAGCAGGCCCTGCACCCTACCTGGGTAGCAAACCAGAGTTGACCTTGTTATCAGGTCATAGGTGAGCCAGTCCTGAGGGCATGAGAGCAGGACAGCTGACCCCGCACCCCTTGTATGCCCCCTACAGCAATCAGGAGAGAGTGCCCTGCATCTCTCCTGGGTAGAACAGTAGAGCTGACCCTGGCAATATGAGTCAGGGGACCTGGCTCTGAAGGCCTGAAAGCAGGAGCACTGGCCCTGCCTGTTCCTTGCTGCAGGCTGCATTGGGTGAGCTGGCCGAGGCAGTGCTGGAGAGCTCATAAAGGTAGTGAAGATGAGGGAAAGCTAATGAGCTTACTAATCTGGCTACCACCCAGGCCCAGAGCTAGGGTTATGAGTTGACTCACCCCAGCATCCACTGGCTCTGTGAAGTGCTGGAGCATGTGAAGGGGACAAACCTACAAATCCAAAACAGCAGATCCATTGACACAAGACAACAGCAGGATATTCAAGAAGAGCCCCAGTGACAGCCCATTATCAGTGGTAGAGCAGAAACCAGAGGTCTCAAGCCAGGCCAATGACTCGTGGTAATGAACACTTGCAAGTAAAGATGAACGGACTAAAAGGTAAACTGTGTGTCTCAATGGTTCATACTATAGCTTCCACAACAAGACTCTTGTTTTTCTTTTTGGTTTTTGTTTTTATTTGTGTTTTTATTTCTTTGTTTTGTTTGGTTTTTGATTTTTCTTTTAAATTTGGTTTTGTTTGGGGGGGGTGGTTGGCAAGGGCAGAAGGTGGATGGGAGGAGACAGGAAGATAATTGGGATTAGAATGCATGATGTGAAATCCACAAAGAATCAATAAAATTAAAAAAAAAGAAATAAATCCTCACGTTTCTGGTGAATTGCCAACAATGACAAGAGAATTCAATAGAAAAAAAAAGAGCAATTGTCCAACAAATATGTGACATGTACACACGCAAGGAGGAGAATAAAGTTAGATCCCTAACTGCCATCACACACAAAATCAACTCAAAAAGGATCGTAGACCTACAGGGAAGAGTAACCACTACAGAACACTCAGAAGAAAACTTGAGTGTAAATCTCCATGATTCTGAGTTCCAGAATGCTTTCTTAGGTGTGATAGCAAATGAACCAGAGAAAGAAGGAGAGAGCTGGGAAAGAGGGAGAGAGGGGGGAGAGATGGAGGAGTGGGGGGGGGTAAAAAATATATATATATATATATATATATATTGGAGTTCAACTAAATTAAAACTTTAAGCTATTGTGTTTCAAAGGGCGTGGTTTATGAACATGAAGAGAGTGCCACAGAATGGGGAAAATATTTTCTAGTTGTATGCCTGATAAAGAACTTGTTTCCAGGAGATATATATGTCAGGCCATGGCAGAGGGTGTCCCAGGGTGAGACAGACTAAGCAAGGCAAGAAGTTTACTACGATTTCAAAGCCACTCCTTTGATAATCAATTAATTTGTTAATCCATGAATGAATTAATCCATTCATGAGAGCTGGCTTGGAACTTACTATATAGACCCAGCTGGCCTCAAGTTTACAGCCTGCCCCTGCTTTCCAAGTCCTGAGATTGTGTGTGCCCCATATTTGGTTCCTAATGGTCTCTTAAAAGCCCAATTTAGTCCCACCACTTAATACTTTACACAGATTAAATTTCAACATGTGCTTTGATGGGGACATTGAATCAAAGCAATAGTCAGGTTATGTAGAGACAAACAGTTTAGTAGTTGCTGAGGATACAACCTAGAGGGCATAGCAGCTGAAGGGCGTGGCATGCCTGCTGAGGGGCGTGGCATCCCTACTGAGGGGCGTGGCATCCCTGCTTAGGCTGATGGCAGTGTTCTAAGACTCAACTGAGGTGATGTTGGGAAATCTCGTGTAAGGCAGCTGGGTTCTGCACTTTCAGGAGTGAGCCTTTGGGTGTGTGAATGACTAAGAACAAACCAACACGCAGAATCGTGTAGGGGGAAAGTGAGGTCATGCTTAGCCCTGCTGAGGGGGACAAAGGAGAAATACTGGGATAATAAAGGTGAGTCCTACCTCCTCTGGCCACAGCCTGCTCATTAATCCACCAGACTGTTTGAATTCTTTTTGTTATCATAGAGTTCCGGACTTTTTTTTTAATCCAAAATTAATGGGGAGGGGGGTTGAAGGGGATTAGTAATTCTCCTAACCCATCTGTCCTTATTATTTAAAATATATTTTGGAATAGTTTTCATCACTTCCAGCCTTTTGGATATGATCTAGTATAGAATAGCTTTTGACTTATAATTTTTCTGTAAATTTAGATTTATAAAAAACTATAATAACAGAGTCCCCATATACCCTAATATATCCAGTGCCTGCTATTAGTAATAACTTCCATTAGTATAGTACATTTGTCATAACTAATGACCCCAAAATGATGCATTATGATTAACGAAAATCCATGCTTCATTCAGATTTCCTTGGCTGTTGTCTTTTTTAATCTAATGTGTTTTTCCACCACAGGATCCTATGCAAAATACCACATTATATTCAGTCATTTGTTTTGTTGTATGTAAGCTCCCGTTGGCTGTGCTAGATTCTCAGACTTTTCTTGTTTTCCGTGACCTTGACCATTTTGAGACTTAATAACCAGATGTTTCACATGACCCCTCTGCTTAGGTGTACCTGATGTGTTTCTCACCATAGACTAGTGTCATGCAAATGTTGAAGGAAAGATCATAAAGGTAAATGCCACTTTTGTTACATGTCAAGGGCACATTTTAGCAGAACGACCTGCCACTGTAGACGGTGACCTTGACCACTGGGCTGAGATGGGATTGGGTTTCTTTATTTGTGAAGCTACTGGTTTTGTTTATTTGTTTGTTTCTCTTCTTTTCCATATTTGACTCAGGAAGAATGTCTCTATGGACAGTCCACAGTTAAAGAGTTGGGAGGCAAGCTGCAATGTCATAGCTAGAATTTAGATCTAGAATGTTCTCCAAAGACCCATGGGTAAAGGCCTGCTATGGGGAGGTGGTAGAAACCTTAGGAAAGAACTATGAAAGGACTTTAGGTCAACAGAGTGTGGGCTTGAAAGGGACTGTCCTTTCTCCTTGGTTTTGTGGTTCATGAAATGAGTGGTTCGGCCTTCGAACCTTGCTGTCATGGTGTGCCTTACCATAAGCCCAAAGACTGCAAGCCAAGAATAACCCTTTCTCCTAAGTTAATTGCCTTAGTAAAGCCAATTAACAAAACTCACTTCCTTGAAGGAGAAATATTTACAAGTATCTGGAATTCTTCACAGTGACAGATTTTTCTCTTCCCCCCATTATTTATACAATTCACTTGTTTATCTTACCATGAACTTATAGATATTTGTCTTAGGTGTTCAGTGATAAGCTCATTCTCATTTTTGTTGCTGTTTGTTCAAATTGTTCCGCGTTGGCCACTGGGAGCTCTTTCAGCCGATGGCTATGTGGGGGAGTTGTTCATTTGTTGGTGTATTGCTACTGGGGTGCCTTGTTTGATGAGTGTATAAGATCCTGGTTTCTTTAATTACAAAAAAAAATTCAATCATAGCATGAAGACATCTCACACATACCTATCCCTTTGTTCTAACACCTGCTAATACTTTTTTGGGCATGTCTACCTATGGTTTCATTTTTGTCTATAATAGATAACTATTTTTAATTAACTATGATATCATTATCATGTTGTATAAAAGTCACATAAAATGATTCCTAACTATCACATATTATAAGCTACTGCTGAATTTTTCTTGACTATCAAAATGTTATTATTTATTTACTTACTCTTTATTTATTACATTTGGTTTGCTCAAATCAGATTTGCCTGGGATTTGACTCACTGTGACCTCATTGTACCATTCTGTGTGCGCCTGTCAATATTCTAAACTACAATTAGATCTAGAAGTTCATGACCTCCAAAGGTAACAACATTAACACGGAAGCCCACGTCCTGACTC
>CABHPH010139076.1:0-74621 GCA_902168325.1 Peromyscus nudipes
TATATATATATATATATATATATATATATATATATATATATACCCAGTCAGTCTGTACAATAATACTTGCATGTGATCACTTAGTATTAGGTAACCAATTGGTGATAGGTGTGCTCTTCCCTGCCTGGCTGTTTCTGGTGTGGCCTTGAACTCACAGAGATCCAGATGGATTTCTGTCTCTCAAGCGATAGGACTAAAGGTGTGTGTGCCACCATTTTCTGGCCTCTATGTCTATCTAGTGGCTGTTCTGCTCTCTGACCCCAGATAAGTTTATTAGGGTGCACAATATATTGGGGGACACAATATCACCACAAGTATCCATAGCATTTCTAGTGTCATTGACATTTATTCTCACAACCTCATCTTCCTTTCCATATTTCTTTCCTTCTTCCACTCACCAGATTGCATTCCTGCCAAGATCACAGAGATTGGAGTCCTGGACAGGACTCCAACACAGCTATTGCATCAGCTCTTTGCAGTTCCTTCTTCACACCTGGGGTAATGTCCACAGAGACCTACTCTAGAGGTGAGAAGAGAGGAAACTGTGAGGTGAATTCTGACATCATTCCTTGCTGACCTTACTGCCTGTAGTTTTGAACACTGATATCTTCCTGTGCCTCCTGGCTTATGTTACTTTGGCTACAAAAATAATCCCCATTAGGGCAAGGTTGGAAGTCTGGAGCTCCATTCCAAAGTTCTAAAAGGTTACAGAGTCAGCCATTATAGCAGTGAGGCTTGAAAGTACAAAAAGCTAATGTGGTGATATTTTATTTGTGCTGAAATGTGATATTTTATTCGTATTTTAATAAATAAAGTTGCCTGGAGATGAGAGGTCAGCGAGCCATAAACAGAAGTCAGGTGGTGGTAGCACATGCCCTTAATCAGATCACATGGCAGACAGAGTCTCTGTATGGTCAAGGATACAGCCAAGTGTGGTAACACAAGCCTTTAATCCCAGTACCAACCATAGAGACCTAGAGGTCTGTGTAGACAAGCAGTGATGAGGAAGTCATGCAGCTGGGCTTAGAGCCAATGAGAAGGCAGAACAGGAAGGCAATAAAAACACAGGTTAGATGGGAAGAAACTCTTTCTGTGGAAGCTACTGCTGGTGGTAAGCTAAGGCTAGTCATGGCTATTGCCTCTGTATTTGGCTCTGTGTTTCTTATTTAATAAGACTATTTAGAAATTGTCTACAGGTTATTTGGGGGGCACCCAGGCAGGGGGATTGAGATCTGTCCCTGGTACATGGGCAGGCTTTTGGGAGCCTGGTGACTGTGGTGTGACACCTTGCACAGCCTTGGTGCAGTGGGGAGGGGCTTGGACCTGCCTAGGCTCAGTGTGCTGGGCTCTGTTGACTCCCCATGGGAGACCTTAATTTGGGGGATGTGGGGATGTGGGGTGGCTTGGGAGGAAGGGCTGAAGGGTGGGAGGGGGAGGAGGGGGGATCTGTGAGTGGTATGTAGAGTGAGTAGAAAATTTCTTAATAAAGAAAAATAAAAAAAAAAGAAAAAAAGAAATTTGTCTATGTTTTGCTCCCACGTGGCAAGAATTCATTAAACTGTTGATGGCCTTACAGGCCAGGGGTTACAGGCCTCAGCTCAGCCAGAGTTTACAGGCCCCAGGCCCGGCCATAGTTACAAGTGGTCTGGCTGCACTCAGCTGGAGCTACTTGCGGCCAGATCACCATCTCTCGTGCCCGGAGATTAAAGGAGCCAGAGCTACAAGTGATTTGAAAGACAATATAAGATAGTTCTCTGTTAGTATTATAAGTTAGGATAAAAAGTGAATCAGGTGCATTTTGGACTTATCAAAATAGGATAGATGATGGAATATTTTCTCTGAGTTTGTCAAATGCAAATACATCAGACATTGTTGAGGTATTTATTGCTTGTATGTATTTTATATAGTTATTGTACTTATTGTATATAGTTTTTCTTAGTTATAACTTTTTTCCTTTTTATTAGAATAAAAAGGGGAAATGTGGTGATATTTTATTTGTGCTGAAATGTGCTGTATTTGGCTCTGTGTTTCTTATTTAATAAGACTGTTTAGAAATTTGTCTATAAGCTAAAATGAATCCTATCTTTTTTCTGTCCTGAAAAGTAAAAAAGTCTGGGCATGCCAAATAATTAAAAACCCTCAATGTTTGTGGCAACAATAACAAACCTTTCCTTTGGGTATAGACTAAACACCTAGGGATAGAACTGAGCCCAGCAACATATTGTTAAAAGAAATTAGATGTTATAACCTCGGAGTGACCTCCCCCTAAGAACTACAGCTACAGCTACAAAATTTCTAGTTCAGAAGTTTTATGGTATCTTTGGGCAAACAATTAGAAGCTCTCACTTGACAGCAGATAAGACCATACTAGAGTGATTAAGTCAAAGAGACTAAAAACTATCAAGCAATCCTCCTAAAAAATAAAATAACACCCTTGTGGTATCCTAAATCTTCCTCACTCGTGGCCATAAAAACTTTTTCTAACCTGGCATGTGTGTATTGAAATCATCTCTCCACCTATATCAGTTGAGATAACTGCTCAGTCCTTGGGAACCAGAGGAGCAACTGTAGTAATTCAATCCTAATTGGAGAAGATAAGGCAGGATATGTAGTGGTCAGCCAAACAGGAATACTTGAAACTTCCCTACTACCCCACCTACCTCCTCCCCAAAGGCCAAACTAATAGTGCTTACAAAGGACTAATCCTCATGAAATAAAATATGTTTAATATCTACACTGATTCAAAGTATGCCTTCATAAGCTCACCTGGCCATGCTGCCATTTGGAAAGAGGAAGAACCATTAGCATCCAATGTCTTGCCCATAAAAGACAAATAAGAGATTCTAGCTCTATTGGACTCTATCCAGCTCCCCAGGAAAGCAGCAGTCACTCACTCCAAGGACCATTAAAAGAACATTTGCGAGCCGGGCGTTGGTGGCGCACGCCTTTAATCCCAGCACACGGGAGGCAGAAGCAGGCGGATCTCTGCGAGTTCGAGGCCAGCCTGGGCTACCAAGTGAGCTCCAGGAAAGGCGCAAAGCTACACAGAGAAACCCTGTCTCGAAAAACCAAAAAAAAAAAAAAAAGAACATTTGCCCTTCCCCACAGTAGATCTTATCTTAAACTCTGAGGCCAGATAACTCAATACATAATAAATCCACAGTAAGTCCAATGAGTTCTACAGGAATATGGAGCCAAAGTTATGCTCCAAAGGATGGTACCACAAGGATTATATGACCTTGGTGACTAGGTCCTCCTTATACATGGAAAGAATGACCAGCAAAACCATTAATTCATCAGTAGAAAGTACCTTATCAGGTATTCCCAAGGATCCATGTATCAATCTGCTGGGAGTCAATAGCTAGATGCAATATCTCTAGAATAAAATATGCTACCTCAAACCAGAAGATTCTACCCGAAGACCCAGAGGCAAACACCTACACTTGTGTGTTGTTCGAATTTTAGATGGTCTTTTAACAAAACAAACAAACAAACAAACAAACAAACCCAGAGCCAGATATCAGGGTGAAAGCTGAAAGATCAGAGAAGCAGAACAGCCAGCCACTAGTTCTTACCTCTATGAAATCCTCAGCCTAAAGAGAGTAAGTTCCTGTTTCATCATACCTTATATATCTTTCTCTGCCCTGCCATATTACTTCCTGGGATTAAAGGCTTGTGTGCTTCCCAAGCAAAGGCATGAGATCTCGAGTACTGAGATTAAAAGTGTGTGCCACCACTGCCTGGCTCTGTTTCTCTTCTATACTGGATCAATGTCATATAGTTCAGTGTGGCCTGGATGGATCTCTTCCTCCCAGGTGATATGATTAAATGTGTGTGTCACCACTGCCTGACCTCTATGTCTAATCTAGTAGCTGGCTCTGTCTTCTGATCCTTGGGCAAGTTTATTAGGGTACACAATATATCACCATACTTGTGAGCCAATGGAAGAGCTCAAAGCTCTATTTCTTTTTAAAAGTGGCACCATAATGTCCACTGAGTGGGTAATTTTAAATCTCCTCTGCTCAGGCTCCTCCTATTACTAGCTGGAAGTCCTAGTATTTACTCAATAGATAAGAGCATGCCTGCACCCAAGAAAATGAAATAATTCTTCTGCTTTTATTTTTCCTTCCATTTTATCCAGAAATAGGCTTCTGCTAGGACCATTTTATTTTGTTTGTTTTTGTAATTATGTGTATGTGTATGCTCATGTGAGGGTGTGTTCATATGGGTGCAGGTGTCTGTAAAGGCCAGAAGAAAGCATCAATTCTCTTGGAACTGAAGATAGAGGTGGCTATGAGCAGTGAACTGAATTCGGGGTTTCTGCAAGGGCAGTACATGCTCTAAACAACCAACCCATCTCTAGTTTACATTTTAAACAAGGTGGCTGACTTCACCAGATGCTAAGTGGTGAAATATTCCCTAAGAACAAGTATCTCTCAGGCCTTCCAATAAGTATGGTGAAATGACTCTCATGAAGGCTCTACATTCATGTTTTAAGTATCTCCCACATAATTAAATCATCAACAATGGACCAAGATCAAGACCTAAGGACCCAAATTAGAGGATTGCTTCTTTAAGACACATCTTCGAACAAGAGGATGAGTAGCTGGTATAGAAAGAGTAATTTCGAGGTTATTATGAGGCTAAATGAGAAGCAGAGTAAGATGTAGGACCTGGGGAGATGGCTTAGTTTGTTCACTAACAATTTCACAAGTAGGAGGACCTGAGTTTGTATCCTCAACATATACATAAAAATCAAGATTGAGGTTTAAGCAAAAAGTGACCTTGTATATATGTTCTTTATTCAGAATGAGAAGGATATATTTAGGAACATATATTTATGTACATACACATATGCATGTAACAGCAATTAACGAAAGAGCTTATGAACTTGAAAAGAATCAAGGAAAAGTATCTAAAGGGATTTAGAGTAAGGAAAGGAAAGAGGGAAATGATGTAATTATAATATCAAAAATAAAAAATAAAAATAAATGAATAAATTTGTTTTCCAAAACAGTGACTTTGCTAAGATTTTAAAACCTATGAAATATAGAGAGCAAATGAGAATACTAGTACTTAATTATAATTAAGAAATCTAGAACAATGTTCAGATCACCTGACATGGCATTAGAACGTACAATACATTTCCTACTTGCCTTTTCCTGGAGAGACTTAGATGATAATTATTTCTCAGCAATACCTCCCCAAATTCTTTTTCGTGAGTGCTGTTGGTCTCTAAGGCATAAGGGAAGGAGAGATGAGAACTCTTTGGCAAGCAGGCCTCACGCTTGACCTTGTCGTTTATCAATTAATACCGCTTGGAAAGACCAGTTCCTTGACAAGGTCTGCAAATGTTATTATGGGCAAGTATCTAACATTACCCAACTCCAGGTCCTCAGCTTCAGTCAGAGATATTGAGTCCTGATTTGATGCCCGAATAACCTAGTGGGGAGATATCTGCCTTGAAACTGGAAAAAAAATCTTGTTCTTTGAAATACAGATACTGGTCTAACAATACCTAAGACAATGAAGTCCAGCAATCAGGAAACAAAATCTGAAAATTCTTTATTTGTAATACACACAAGATTATACCTACCTTTCTTATAAATAGCATTTTATTTTACGTATCACAAACTAGTAAGTTTCTGTGGTATACATGGGAGAAGACTGACTATCTTACAAAAGGGAATTTGCATTAACTAGACTCTTGTTTTACCCAGAAACATAAAATTCAGGAGCAATTCCCAAGGTTAGGGTAGGAACTGATCAATAATTCCCAGTGGTTGTGGGATGGGGTTGTCTCTAAATATTAATAGACAAGATACTGTTAATATTTCTCTTACTTGAATCTGGAGACAAAGCCAATCACAATTTTTTAGTGAGATTTGTTCTCTGTTGGATGTTTCAGTAACATCTAGCTTCTTTTTCTAGTGTTTAAAAATGGTGTAAGGTAAATAACCAAGTTAAAACTTAAATGCACAGTCATCCTTTGGTGTCCATAGACAACTGGTTTCAGAACCACCAAAACACATAGATGTTCAAGCTTCTTATGTGGAACGGGCAAACATAGGAACATACCAAGAAATATTTTCTGCTGTGGTCCTGCCACAACCTGGGTTCAGGTCCAGAGATTGGGGAAGGGATGTTGCCGCAAAGAAATGAACTGTCCGACCACCAGATGAGTTTTGCACAAGTGGCTAGCCCCAATAGCTCCAGCCATCTTTATACATCAAAAACAAGCATGTTTTTCCATACGAACAAGTAAGTTTTTCTCATCCTCCAATGTTAATCTTGGGCAAAAACAAATATATCAAGTATGTTTTCTCCTAACGTTTACATCAAAACATCTTTAAACCAAAACCAAAACTTAACATTTTCCTAGTTTGATCAAATATAGAACCAGGTACATTCCTGTCGTTACGAAACTAAAAGGTGATTGGCATAGGCACACATTTTCAAGAACAACAATCCCACTCAAAACACATTCACAGAAATAGGGTGATCTGCCTCTGATCCTGTCAGCACTGAATCAGAACAGCTCCCAGGGTCTGAAGTGACAGCTGGAATCCCCAGACAAGAAACCTGAAAAGTATCAGCTCCCCAAAAGATTTTAGGGGAAAATATTTGAGAAAAAAAATCGTGTTTCTAGGAATGATCATATCTGTCCCATGCAAGATGACAGATGACACCAAAACCTGCAGAAGAATCATCAATATTACAAGGGAGAAGGGAGCATGCAGGCCACAGGGTCCCAGCAGTATTCTGTGCTGTCCCAAAGTCCACTGGTCCTTGCTGAGTGAGACTGTCCCCAGGGGCTTTTGCCTCATCCAGAGACCTGTTGGACAAGCATACAGATACTGGTCCAAAAAACGAGGCCACATGGCTCCCAACAGAGGGAGCATGGTTTTTCCCAGTGCTTCAAGTCAGACTTTTAGCCCTTAGATCTGTGACAATAAATTTCTGTTTTATTAAACTTGCTGGTATACAGTCCTGCAAGGTTGGTTTAGTTTGTAGCACAGTATTGGGTTATTAGATGAAAACTGTTCTCAGGAAAGTCTACTTTGCATGAGGTGCTTTAGCTCAATTTTTTTTTTACTTGTTATTGTTGCAGAGTACTAACACAAAAATTTGTTCCAACCATTTTCAGAGTGAACTCAAGACATTTTCAAAATGTCATAAACTTCAAAAGGCCAAAAGTAAATATTTTGTGCACTGAGCACAAAAATGAATCTCACATGGATGGAATAATGTGTGGACAAGCTATTGTAGCCTCCCATACCTTGAGACATCCAGTGTCTCTCTAGCGTTCTTTGTTGGAACATACACTGTTATGGAGAATGTCATTAGGCCTGCAATGGTGCTGTTGGTACTAAAGTAGACAGATTTCACTCTTATTTTTACCGAAACCATATACTATAATCGTTACTTATGTAGTATTCACATTATATTAGGGACTATAGATAATCAAAGGATTATTTAAACTAATGTATGGAAAATTATTGGGAGCCTTTTTCTTGCTCTTGGTAGTGTTTATTGACTCAGCATTTTGAGGCTGAGGCAATAAGCTTCAAAATTCATTGTTCACTCAATCTGTCCCCTCATCTTCACATGGTGTGTCTTCCCCTTTCTGCCATGCCTATCCTATATATTCATCTTTCAAGATGTAATTCAGAACAGTCTAGAAGTTCCTGACCCACTCCATTATAACTTCCTTCTGTAAGGGTCGGAGAAACACTGAAGGAAGACCCAGACTCAAATAATATGTAAAAGCAAAGAGCTTTTATTCTGCAGAAACAACTACCATGCAGGGTGGACCACTTGTACAAAATGGAAACCACAAAAGGGGTACCCAGGCTCCTTTCAAGCACAGCTTAGGGGAATTCCTGAACAGTTCAGTCATCTCAAACATGATTGGTTAAGCAAGTAGTGGTGAAAAATTTGATTGGCTGAGGTTCTAGTTCTCCTGTCTTTGGGCATACTTGGGCAAGTTCAGACAAGTCGGGACATGTTTCAAGTGGGTTGCAGGGACTTTCCTTATTTGGTCATTGCTTTGATATACTGTAGGAGCTGGCTTGGACCTAGTAAGTGCTCTCTCTCACATGCCTGCTGTCAGGGGTGTTGCTGATTCACAGCCCTTTGTTGGGAAAGAAATGTGACTTTGCTTCTCTTAAAAAACTGGAACCTGAATTCAGTTGTTTGTAGACGAATTTCTAAATGACTTATTTTTTCTTTTTTTCTTTCTTTTTTTTTTTGTATTTTGAGACAGGGTTTTTTTCTCTGTGTAGTTTTGGTGCCTGTCCTGGATCTAATGCTGTAGACCAGGCTGGTTTCGATCACAGAGATCCGCCTGCCTGGAATTAAAGGCGTGTGCCACCACCACCCAGCTCTCTAAATGGTCTTATTAAATAAAGAAACATAGAGCCAGATATAGGGGTGAAAACCTTAGAGATCAGGGAAACAGGGAAAGCCATAGCTAACCTTACCTCGCCAACTCTGCAGTTTCTGAATGCGAGCAACTTGCCGTCTGCCCACGCCTATATGCTTTGCTGTTCTGCCATCTGATTTGCTTTCTCTGTCCAGCTACATCACTTCCTCTTCCTGCCCAGCTCTGTCACTTCCTATCTGTCTGTACAGATCTCCAGACCTCCAAGGTTAACTAGTGCTGGAATTTAAGGCATGTGCCACCACACCTGGCCTATATGTCTATCTAGTGGCTCTTCTGTTGTCTGACTCCAGATAAGTTTATTTGGGTGCACAATATATTGGGGACACAATGTCACCACAGTTGTTGGGCAAGTTTAATCAATCCCTTCACTTCTTGCTAATCATGGATGTATGACACTAATTTTATTAGGTTAGAGCTTCAGTGTATCTTTTGGGAATCCATTACAACTTACTTCAGGCAAAGACAAATCCAATAAATCAATAATCATTGTTTATTGTTTATCTTTGCCTCTGCTTTTATGGTCACAGACTAAAATTAACTCTGAAGTTAAAGAAGCTTATAAATTGATTGGTTGAGATTAAAAAGGGATTTGCATAGTGGCAGTATAAGTTTGCGCTCCTACCAGTAAGGGTAAAATGTTCCCACTGCTCCACATCCTCACCAGCATGAGCTCTCACTTGTGTTATTGATCTTAGCCATTCTGGCAGGTATAAAATGGAATCTCAAAGTAGTTTTTATCTTCATTTTCCTGATGGCTAAGATGTTGAACATTTCTTTTAGTGTTTCTCAGCCATTTGAGATTCCTTTATTGAGAATTCTCTGTTTAGAATTGTACCACATATTTTAAATTGGATTACGTGGTGTTTTGATATCTAATTTCTTGAGTTCTTGATATATTTTGGTGGTTCCTCAGAAAATCAGGAATTGATGTACCTCAAGACCCAGCTAAACCACTCTTGGGCACATACCCAAAGGATGCTGTATCCTACCACAAGGATACTTACTCAACTGTGTTCATTGTGGCTTTATTCAAAATAGCCAGAAACTGGACACAACCTAGATTTCCCTCAACTGAAGAATGGATAAAGAAAATGTGGTACATTTACACAATTTTATTTTACTCAGCTATTAGAAAACATGGTATCATGAAATTTGCAGACAAATGAATGGAACTAGAAAAAAATTCCCAAATGAGGTACCCCAGATCCAGAAAGATGAATATGATATGTATTCACTTAACAATGGATATTAGCTATTAAGTAAATGATAATCAAACTATAACCCACAGACCCAGGAAGCTTAGGTGAAGAGAAAGGCTCTAGGTGGGCACAAATGGACCTTCCTGGGAAGGGAAATAGAATATATATTGTGGGTAGATTGGGGTGGGTAGGGATGGGAGCAGGCAGAATCTAGTGTTGGGGGAAGGGATGAGGGAGAGACTGTGGGGAAGACAGCTGAAATTGGGGAGGAAGAGTTGGGGAAGTGGTGTGGAAACCTAGTGCAGTGGAAACTTCCTAGACTCTATGAGGGTGACAGTAGCACAGATCCTAATTGGTCTTAAAAATAAAAACCTGGAGCCAGATTTAGGGTAAATGCTGAAAAATCAGAGAGACAAAGGAGCAAACCACAGCCACCTCTTATCTTGCCAACTCCTCAGTCTGAAAGGGGGGCCCAAGCTCTTGTCTCAGCCCACCTTATATTCCTCTCTCTGCCCAGCAATATCACTCCCTGTTTCCTCTTCTCTAGTACTGGGATTAAAGGTGTGTGCCTCCCAAGTACTGGGATCAAAGGCATGAGATCCTAAGTGCTGGGATAAAAGGTGTGTGCCACAACTGCCTGGCCTCTATGGTTAACTAGTGGCTAGCTCTACACTCTGATGTCCAGGCCAGCTTTATTTGTTAGAGCACAAACAAAATATCACCACAGTGACCCTAGTGAAGGACTCCTAGTAATTGAGAATATGTAGTCTGAACTGGCCATTTTTTTTTTATCTAGGCAAGGCTTCCAATGGTAGGACTGGGTTAGATTCAGTTGAGTTGTTGGCTGTGGAGATCCCTTGGAGATCTCTAAACAACCCAGGTTGATACTAGGGCAGAAGGTTGTTTCCTCAAAACTGATAGTGGGGGCACCATAGCTGAAGATGCTCATTCTACTCATTGAATGTGGCAAGGTTGAGCTGGTGCTTGCATGGAGCCTTTGCCCCTATTTTCTAGTCTCTTTGGCATGTGAAAGTACTGTGCAGGCTACCAAAAGAGAAAACTTGACACCAATCAAGCCACAAAAACCTCTACCTACAACTATTCTTCAGTGGACATCTTACATCTTCCAAGATGTACAGGGGAAATGGTAGCACAGAATTTGTGGGAGTGGCCAACCAATGTTTAGTTTAACTTGAGGTCACTCCATGAGAGGAAACCCATGCTTTATACTGCCTAGATGTCTAGGAACTAGAAGTTGGATGGCCCAGGGACCTAGGGTAGAACCAAACACAACTGAAAAAAAGAAATCAATGATATGATTCCTAATAATATTCAGTTCCATGTCCAGTTCTTATCAGAGAGTCTTCCTCTGAAAGTAGGTGGGAGTGGGTGGGTATTTTTGTGGGACTCTTAAAAGTGGGATCAAGTGAATCTCTAACTCTTTTGTATGCTCTTGGGACTCTTCCTCTTATTGAGTTGCCTTGTTCAACTTTGATATGAGAATTGTTGCCTTGTCTTCTTGTATCTTGTTTTGTCTTGTTTGGTTGTAGTCTCTTGGAGGCCTGCTCTTTTATGGAGAGAAAATGGAGAGAGAATGGATCTGGGGGGAGAGAGAAATAAGTGTTCTGGAAGGAATGGAGAGAGGGGAAACTGGTCAGGATGTACTGTATGAGACAAGGATCTATTTTCGATAAATAATTTTTAAATAAATTAATGAGGAAATCACTTTCTAAATGATGGTTAAAATAACAGAAAACAGGGTTCCTCTAAAGTAGAAATCATGGAAAAGATGTATAGTTATAGAGGACCAAAATTTATATTAGCTAATTACAAGGTTTCAAATCTTCAGAGTGAGCCCCAGACCCTAGGCATTGTAGGATCTAAGATTTGGAGAATAATTAGAATGTGGAAATTATACCTGAGTCTCAATTCTTGGAGACAGAAATGTTTAAAAGGATTAGAATTATGCTACATTTTTGTCTTACTGCCTTTGGAATTGGCTGAAATTTGGCTGGGTGATCTTAAGAGAGTTAGAATTGGTGGAAGCCAGGACTTTCCCTGAGCCACAGATACATGGAGGTATGGAGAAGGAACTTAGTTCTTTGTTAATAACCAAGACATGCTTGTCATGACCAGTAATGGCCCGGGGCCAGGGCCTTGGGGGAGCTTCAGTTTGGGATCTTGAGATCTAGGACACATACCCCACAATGGCCACTGTGGAATCAGTCTATGACACATTTGAGATACTCTGTGTTTCCTTTGTGCTACATTTGTTAATTAGTTTTCTGTTGACCTCAACTGATTATCATTATACAATGAATTTCTGCTAACTCTGCTTCATTTTTTCTTCTGCAAGCTGTATATAAAATGCCATGTTGCTTAATAAGATTGCTTGGCATAAGACATAGCTTGTGCAAGAGTCCCTAGTCCCAATTTTTCTGCCTTCATATTTTCTGAACCCTTTGTCCTTCTTCTCAGATACTTGTCATTGATGGTATTGGTCCAGGTCAGGGTGTGGGAGTTGTTCTGTAGATATATCCATTGGGACTTTGGCCCATATCTCTGTACTTTGATTGGTTTTGGCTTTCTGTAATGGTCTTCATCAGTTGCAAAGTTGCCTTGATGAAGGTGAGGACTACGCTTCTCTGTGAGTATAAGAACAAATGTTTAGAGAATAGCTAGGAACTGAACTTGTTTAGTAGAGTGGTTGTTTAACAGCAACAGTTTGTAAGGTTTGGGCGTCTCTTCCCCAACTCTGACCAACAACTCAAGAGAGGGCTTCTCATGCCTGGTTTGGGAAATTTGTTAGGTGGCTTTGGCTCTTGGAGGGAGCATCATCAGCTCAGATGTGACAATTTCATTTAACTATATATGCATATTTGTACATAGATGTAAATGTATTTTTTTAAGATAAATGGTTAATAGGATGGTTCCTCATCACTTTTTCAAATCCTTACTGTTATTTTATCCTCCTTTCTCCTTCTGTATTTCTCAGCACTGGAAATTCTTAACAACCATTTACTGGGAGTAAGGAGTGAAGTGATATTTTATAGTATTTCGTGCATTTTTTATTTGAAATTAAGACTGTAATGAGATTGACTGATATCCTTCTAATACCACTGGACAAAGTTATAAAAGAAAAAGCTAGTTGATTAAAGTCAAGGATCAAGTGTAATAACCAAGAGTTTCTCTTTGTACCCAAAAGTCTAAATAAAATCCTTTAGTTATAGGACGGACATTGCTAATGTTCAAACATATTATCTACTTTCTGCTCAAATTTTTTGCTGGCTCATGTCTGGAAGCCTTGCCCTTAAGTTGAAGAATTAGAAAAAAAATATAAGTATTTGCTTCAAATGAAGAAAGGAACTTTGAAACAAATATGGTATTTTGAAACAACTAGCTGCCAACTAAAGGAAAATATTTTCTGAGCATTTTATCTGACTTTGGAGGGTATAAATATTCTAGTATTGGCCGCTCCAGGCTTCTGGTGCTCAGGTGGGACTGTGAGTCACAAGGGAATGCCGCAGGCAGCCACAGAATAATGAAAGGACAGAATTGATCATAGGACTGTTGACGTTGTCCTTCCCCTCACACCCTCAACTCACCATCAAGGTTAAACAGCGCTTACAGCTGAAAGACCTGTAAGGATAAGATGCGACTTATCAAGGAATTTCTAGGACAACCTAAAAGCAACAGAGGAAACCAAGACAGGGAAACGAGAGAAACTTGAATCGTCTTGCGTTTCTTTGATAGAAAAATAAAATAAAAAAATATAGCCTAATCAGCATGAGCTAATATCTAGCAATCAGACAATATGAAATACAGATCAGAATGTAGATCAACTGGAACTTTTATTCATAACTGATTGTAATTTGTGATGGTGCAAATCCATTTGCAAAACGGTTTGTCAATGTCTTATACATGTGAACTATGTAATAATACAGTTCAAACTTAACACACAGAGATATTAACACAAATCTAACAAAAACTTTTTCCATAAAATCTTGAGCATGGGTGTTTATAGCTGGTCTCTTTTCCAAAAAATTGGACAGTATGCTATACCCACAGGATATTGTTTAGTAAAAAAAAGGAGTCATCCAGCCACCAAAAAGCAAGAAACAGTTTGAATTAGTTGAAGAAGCCAATATTGGAAAGTTACCCACTTTTTGACTCCAACTAAAGAACATTTTGAATCAAGTAAATCTACAGTGAGTATAAGGACCACTGGTTGCTAGGCACTCATGAAAGGTGAAACAAGCTTTGTAGGTTGAGGGAAAGGAATTTTTGAAATGCTCAAAGTGTTATGGGAGCTTCCATAATAGTGGATTATGATATTATTCAATTATTATTATCTATGAAATTTAAAGTATATTGCAAACTTTAGTTAAAAGTAATACACAATATTTGCTCTTTTGTACTACACTCTCACAATATGCCAAAGGCAAGGAGGAAACTATGTAAGAGCTATGTGAGCCCTTGCCCTTTTATCTGCTCAGTCTGTTGAATTAGTATGCAAAATATCTCATACCACTAATAATAATATCATTTGTAAAGCAAATTCTAAGATCCTTAAATGAGGAAGTTCTATGACAGAAAGAAAAAGGAAAAGCTCACTAGTCACAAAAAGAGGAAACGATGGTCTTGGGAACATTTTCTGCATTGATTCATGCCTGGCTTACAGTTTCTTTCAGTACTTTGGAATATAATATGAGAAAGACATCTGAAAAAGTCTAGGGATAAAAACAAATATTAAAAATAATAGCATTTTTTTCTAAGATATTTTTCTTGTTTAAAGGTACAAAGGAGAAAAGGTCAGAATTGATTCAAACATTTTGTACTCTTCTTGTATCCATCATTCATTGATAAGCATGAAGTTTCAAGGCTACTTTTACTATTGGTTTACTGATTTAATTTCAGTAAATTTAATTTTCAGAATCTACTGTACCTTCTGTGTAGGTATTATTTACTTATAGACTGGACAGGTTAGGATTGCCTCCATCAACTTTTATAAAAGAAATCAGGAACTTTCATTCAAGAATTACTTACCCAATGCTTATTCTACTGGATGCAGGGCAGTATCTAATTGCAGAGTATGACCCTGCTTTTGAGTTAGGTGTGGTTTGATAATGAAGCTTGATTGTGACATAGTTGAGTAGATCCTAGCTAAAAGTAAATGTAAGACTTGAAGTCATTTGAGAGATATCTAAGCTTTAATATCTCTCAAAAGAGGGCAACTTAATTTGAAAATGCATTTACCTTGTGGTACTGATGGAGCTGAAGTGGTAGGAACAACTGACAATCTCCTTCCCTAGATTTCAAGCAGATACACACAAAGATGAAGCACTATTGGAGTCCACAGCCCTGGGGACATTTTTTCCTGCTTAATTACAGCAATGACAGTGACTTTTGTCTGGAGCCTGAGTGCTATACAACTTGGACTTGGAAGAGAGTGGACTAGGGCTTCCCCAAAAGTTACCCCAAAGGGAGTGCTGTTTACTAAATTTATTTTTTTCTAGAAGTGGATTTATTCTTCTATATTATAGGCTATTTTAGAATTATAGGCAACACTTGTTTTCTGAGATTATAATGTAGTTATGACATTCCTCCATCCTTTTCCTCCCTCCAAACACTCCTGTATATACCTACCCCTTTCAAGTTCATGGCCTCTAATTGCTATTGTATGGATATACATATTATATATATATATATATATTCCCAACATAATCTTTCAGTATGTATAGTGTTTTTATGTATGTTTTCAGGGCTGTCCATTTGGCATTGGTCCACCAATTGGCATGCTCTTTCCTGTGGAGGACCACCTCTTCTGCTTCCAGAATCTTAAGTTGTATAGGCAACAGTTTTAAAAAGAATGTACTTCTCCATTGTCTTGTTAGGACATGGTTAAGTTCTACAAAACTTTGTTTTGCTGGTCTCTTGGTCCACAGTCATAACTATTTATGTTCTTCCTTGTTAGCTTTTTCTTATTACTTATTTAAGCTTATTGTTTGCAATAACCACTTTACTTTTATTGTTCATTCAGCAGCGAGTATAAGATTTTCTCACTCCACACTAGCTCCTGTTTTCCTCCAGGCCTCCTCTCACCTCCTTGTTCAGTTCTTCTCGCTCCTGTATAAATGGGCAATTTAATGAAAGATATAATTAGAATAATTTAAGATTTACATATGAGGGGGGAGGGGAGGCGGGAGGTTGTGGGGGCAGAAGTAGAGGTCATCTGAGTGAATGAACCTTACCAGATGATTAAATACCACTGCAGGTATTTCTCTCAATCCATTGCATTGTAGCCCAGCCCTACAAGTTAGTCTCTGCCTGCTTCTCTGGCTGTTAGAACAAAAGCTCACAAGAAACCTTCCAAGTGTACAAACAGTTCTCATTTTTTTTTTTCAGCTTAAAACTTGTGCTGCCATTTGAAGAGAACTAAACCAGATCATTTCATTTCTTTCACGGGATCATCTGGACAGGTTGTACTTTGTATTTTTGATATTAATAGATTTTAAATATTGAAAATAAAAAAATTGTGTCATTTACTAAGTTGCTAAAAATACAGGGGCGATAAAATCTGTATTGATACTATGCCTAATTGATAACATGAATCATTTAAAGCCTCTTAAAACTGTTTGTCACAAAAATATTTTTTAGATATGCTTTGATGTCTAAAGATTTTCAAATAAAATTTAAGTATCATAGATACCTGGAAAGTACTGAATGCAATTGCTATAAAGGATCTTGAAAATATCTTCTTAGGTAAACAACTTAAACAATACAGCAAAAGTGTAGGTTTATTGATTAATCATTCATGTGTATTTAATTTGCAGGCTACTGTTCATTTTTGATAGAATTTCTGATTTTGGAAGCTAGTCAATCAAAAATACAGTCTAATAACTAGATTAATAAACCTTTCTCAGAATTTTCTTTGTGTCACAGTGCTGTGGTAGAAATATATACAAAAAGACAGCTTCTACGTTCGGCCACTTTACTCAAATCCAGACGAAAACTGAGAGCTTGGCCAAAATCTTCAGCACTCCTCATAGTAAGAAGGGATGGCAATCACACAGAGAAGGGCAGTTGGGTAAAGTCCAGGTTGGGAGGAATGAGAGGAAATGCTGTCATTTTAAACAATTTATGCTGCTGTTTCTCTACAACCGGTGCCTATTCCCCTCGGGAAATAATGTCGACAATTTCTGACTGAACACACATGTTGAGGGAAAACGCACATGTAGTGAGTGAGTGAATCTACGTGTTATAGTTTGAGTCAATGTATGAAAACAATGAGGGGAGGAAAGAGGCCTTTTGAAGGCAGTGCTTTACCTATGATAGAAAGTTAATTACGAAGTGACAGCTTCATATCAGGCTCCCGCTTAGTGGTGGGTTAGCCACTTCCAACCTAAGGCAAACCAATTCTTAGAAGTGTGGTTCAACCCACAAAATCCAGTTCACCCGAATAAGCAAATAAATAAAGTAAGTGTTGACTATTACAGTTCTTTTTAAAAATGGGCATTTCTTTCTTGTAAATGCCTATTTTCAGTAGGCCAGTAGACAATTCTGAAAATAACCCGATGGCTAATTTCTGTTTGGGGAATAGAAATAATATTTTCAAATTGTTAAGTCTAGGTGCCTCATAGACTTTTCAAAGTTACAATTGCAGGGACTGGGTTTTTTTTTTCCCTTTGGGAAGAATAGACATGACTAATACTATTTTGTCGATTCATAACACATAGAAATTGTTCTCTGAATAACAACAAACCAATGACCTTGTCTGCCATCTAGAGATGTGTTGAAATGAATAGCATCTTGGGTGGGTTGTCTTAGAGACGTTCAGAGAATAAATGCCAGAAAACACACCACTGGTTATTAAAGTGAGAAAACAAAGTATTAATTATTAATCTTTCTGGGATCTTTGAATTTATGAAGTATGTCCTTGGAAATTGTTAACGGCACATGCTTTCCATGGCTGAATGATTGTGTTACCATTCCATTTACCTTGACCCACTGAGGCATCTCCCAGCACATAGTTTAAAATTTTGACCAGGGAGTGAATGAGAACAATTCTGCTGAGGCTTGTCACTTTAGAGCAAATCATTCATTAAGAAGGTCAATTATTTTTGAGAGTGAGAAAAGTAAAATCAAGGTCAATGACTCCAAAGGGCTTTTCTATAACCTCAGCATTCCCTATTTCAGGCATAAGTTCTGCAACATCTTAATTTTACTTCCCTTTAAATACATTTATCAAACGTTTGAAAGCCTTTCATTCAATGACATATGTTTAGGAGTAGATTTGGGTTAGATACTGGACAGTACCTTTATAAAGAATGCAGTCCATCTTTATTATCTAATGCAGACACAATGAACTCTCTGCTGAAATATGGTTGCATTTTAAGACTTCTTAGTCTTTCCATATGCATCATCAATTTTGACATAATTGAAAATAATTTTTCCATTCACCATAGAATCTTATATGTTTATATAAATATAAATATAGGTATATCCCCTATATTATTATATAGCATTTAAATTATACTCTCCTCTGTCTTGCATAGTTTTACCTGTTTATATTAAAGTTAAATGACTTATGTTTCTAATAGGAGTAGAAAGTACTTAAACACTAAGAATATATCCATATCCATATATATATATATGCTTTTTGCATTTTTTAATTGAATACAGATTATTTTCTCATACAATATTATCCTGACTATAGTTTCCCCTCCCTGCACTAATATTAAGCATGCTTCACCCATGTAGCAGGTAAGGAGCAGATATTTAACTGGCTTTTATATACATAGTTATTTTTAATGTGAAAGCATTGCAAAGTGCATAAAAACTGTAAAACATCTCTTTTTTTCCCCCAGCAACCACTTTGAGATGGGGACTTCGAGACTTGAGGATTGTGAAATCTTTGTTGAGTTCCGTGGAGTTCTAATGGATAAACGGTTCACCAAATATTGGGATGATGTTGAAACATTCTTGGCAAGGCCAGATGATATTGTCATTGCTACTTATCCTAAATCTGGTAAGTGTCCTTGCTATGAAAGGATGTTGTTTTGACATATAAAAATTATAAATAAACCTGCTTTAAATCATCAGTATTAAAGTGTTCACCTGACTCAAACTCATTTTTCATATTAAGGACAGTTGTATTAATTTTGGTTTCAAAATAGTAATAAATTACACATTATCAACTCTATTCCACAATCTCAATTTCCAAGGACACAATTAGTAACCCCATTAAGTCACTGATAAATGGAAATTATTGATCATGCAGTTATCTTATTTAATACAGATGAGTCATTTTGAGACATGCATTGCATAATGAATATTTAAAACTACTGCATTTATATTATAGCTGTGTATGTGGATTAAAAATGCTTTCAAAGGTAATCAAAAACTCTCTTTCAGGCAACCACCTCCTTTTCATTGTATATACTCAAAAACTTTAATTTCATTACATGTATTCACAGATGCAATTCCTTTTTTTCTGAGGTTATCTCTACTGCTAGAGTCTTAAAATTATATACTTTAAAAGCCAGAGAAGCCCAATCTTGTATTCTCTGTTTGCTTATTAATACTTGACACTTAAAATTGAATCAGTTATCTATTTATGACCATTTGATCTTATAATTCCAATACTTAGGAAACATGAGAATTATGAGTTTGAGACCAGCCATAGCTACACTGAGGGACTCTGTCTCAATGAAACAGAATCACACACACACACACACACACACACACACACACACACACACATTATATATATTTCAAGTGTACACACTATGAGAGAGACCCACTATGTCTTGGGCAACTCTTCCCTGAAACTATTCCTTTATTTCTCTTCTTGGCTCAGCTTAATGGCAGCACTGTCATCTGAAGAAAGAGCACAGGGTAATGCTGGTTTCAACCCTTGTTTATATTTATCCACAACTGTCCATCAAAATGTTTCGCCTGCTTATTCTAGCAGTTATGCCTCACAAGTATCATCTTACTGGATATCTCATCTTCTTTGTACCACTGTATTTATTCTCTCAATAGGAGATTTCCTTACAAACACCTTTTTATGATATTGCTGTATAACTTTGATACTCCCTAAAATAAATAATTCTTTTTTTCCCACCACTACACAATTCTTACATGCCCCATGCTGAAAAAGGGGTCTTATGCTGCTGCCTCATAGGGCTCTTCCCTATCTTATACAAATGGTGAAATCATGCTGGCAATTATGAAACCTAAGCTCAATGGTTTTCTCTTCATAAGGGAACTTCACTGTTTATAAGATTCATTTTTTTTATTTTATGCATATCAGGGTTTTACCTGCATGTATGTATGCACACTGAATACATGTTTAATGTCCACAGAAAAAACACAGAATAAGATGCTGGTTTCCTTAAAACTGGGGTGATGGATTCTTTGAGCTGCCATTCTGATGTTGGAAGCCAAAATCAGGTCCTCTGGTTGGGCAACAGGTGCTCTTAACCATTGCTCTGGCCTCACGGGGGACCTTCTCTTTGAACATCCTAGAATCAGGAGCAGTGGCAGCAGCACACAGCATATATGGTTTCTTCATACATCTTGGAGCTCTCTATTCTTATCTGCATTACAACATCTTAAGAAAGAAAACTGTACTTTGTTATTACCGATTTTCTTTTTTCTTTTTTCTGATTATCATCACAGGTCAGAAAGGTAATCCACACTTTTCTATATTCTCTGGATAAGGCCTCAGTGTAGGCGCAAGATACCAGTAAAGTCTATAGCAGAAAGTATGCTTGTATGTGTTGCTCATGCTTCACTTTTTATTCATGTCTCCTTACTTCTTATTCATGACAATTGAAGTTATCAGTGATATTAATTTTCATAATATCACAGTTCATCATGGAAAGGCCTGGACACATTGACCATTTATTATTCATGACAATATACACCCATATTTGTTGAAGATATTTGGGGTAGTGTAAATTTAAACATTCAAGAAAACATGGTTTGAGTTTGGATGATATCAAACACTATTAGAATAATACTGTTATCAGCCATACAGGGCCATTGGTGAATGAGGTATATTTAATTTTCACAGGTACCACGTGGGTTAGTGAAATTGTATATATGATCTATAAAGAAGGTGATGTGGAAAAATGCAAGGAGGATGCAATTTTTAATAGAGTACCTTACCTGGAGTGCAGAAATGAAGAGTTCATAAATGGTAATTTTTAAATTAGTTTTAAAGATGCATGCACACATTTTAATATACTATAGATGGATGACACAGATATGATTATATTGTAATGAAAATATATTTTTAGCAACATGGGCAATTAATATTCCGTCACCTCTGTAGGAGATTCTAAAACTTTAAATCCAGAGTAGTCTTATACAATGACATGTGCCTGGAATAGTGAATAATCCTAACTATTACATGTATTCAGGAGAGTCTTATAATATGTCAGCATTTATTTCTCAGTTTCCTGAAGTTGAAAGTATTTTAAACACTAGGAAACTATTCACTGAATTTCAAGGATAATCAAAAATGTTCATGAAAGTTTGCTTACCAACATGTGAAAAATTATTCACATCAATTGATGAAAACATTTGATCTTTCTTTACAACTTATTTAATTAATAATTTTCTTCATAGTGAGAGATTGTATTATCTAGAATCTTAAATAACCTCTTTTAAAATGCTCATTTAAATTTATATGAACACATTTCAAATTGTCTATTTTTCAACTTAGGAGTAAGACAACTAAAAGAGAAGGAATCTCCTAGAATAGTGAAAACTCACCTGCCACCCAAGCTTCTTCCAGCATCATTTTGGGAAAAGAACTGCAAGGTAACCAGAATATGATTTTCTTAGACTTTATGAATTCAGATATTACCTAAAAGGCATCACACACACACACACACACACACACACACACACACACACACACACTGTGTGTATGTATATGTATATGCATATATATAGTATTTATATATATATATATATAGTATTACTCTTTTCATTTAACACACAGATTTTTCAAAAAATGTGAATTATTTTTAACATAACCCAAGTCTAGATTGTAATTATTCCATTTTTTTATTTGCTTAAGATGATTCTGAAACTGGTTAAACTCTAAGCCTTGGTTTGTTTCTGTGTAAAAGAAGGGTAATAGTGTCATCTTCTTAATAGAGTTAAGTACAATCATCCTTGAAAGCTACAGCCTGGTGCCTAGACCAGTGTAAGTACCAGATGAATGCTAGACAGCTGTATTTATACCCCAGGTGACTGAATGTCTTTTCCTCACAAAATAGTGTGTGACATTATGAAACATTCAGATGAGTCAGAATAGAATTATAGTGTTCTGTAATAATCATTTACTCAGTGAATGAAAGGGACTGTTATCACCCATTTCACTTCCTAATAATACACCACACACTGACTAAACTGTAAAGGAAAGAGATATTTTTGGTTAGTGATTCTGATCCAGGGTCAAGATGTACTTGGTGATGGTCTTGTTGACAAAGTTTCAAGGTAGCATACAAGTCATCAGATAGATACACATTTATGTCTCTAGTGTCTAACTCTTTTCTTTAAATTCACTAGCACTCAAAAGTTTGTTACTATGGTGACATTTTCTAACTCTTGACACCTCCCAAAGGCCCCACCTTAAATACAAAAGTCAGATTGTATTCATTCTGCAGGTACATAGACTTCATTGTGAACATTGAACTTGATTGTGAATTTTGGAGGGTACAAATCATATTCAAACCTACCATTTCTTGTAAGGTGTAGAGACACACGACACAGATAATCATTGATTCCATGGAAATAGTCACTTAGAGAAAAAATAAGTAAACAGACTCTACAGGTAGTACTTAGATCATGCAAGAGAAGACTTCTAATTCAGATGCATGGTTTAAATGGCTAATGAGGGCTGGGTGGTGGTGGTGCAAATCTCAGCACTTGGGAGGCAGAGGCAGGTGGATCTCTGAGTTAGAGGCCAGCCTGGTCTACAGAGCAAGTTCCAGGACAGTCAGGGCTACACAGAGAAACCCTGTCTTGAAAAAACAAAAACAAGCATAAAAGGGCTGAAGAGGAACTAGTTTATTCAAACAAAGAGACAATTTCAGGAGATATTTGTAACCAGTTCAACTTTTCTGGAAGGTTAAGTGTTCATGCTGGGTAAAAATTTGACATCAAATTACCTGGGACTTATCACAGGAATGTTGGATACCAAGTTAAGAAACTTGGACTTTACTTCAATTATAATAAGATATGAGTGTTTTATTCAGAAGGGGTTATACAATTCTAAAGTTCAGGCAAAATGGACCATAGAGTGAATTTCCTGCATCTTGCATGTTGGTTTTTCTTGATATATTTGTCACTTTGTAAAGATTTAGGTTCTCCAAACTTCAAAGTTCTAAAGCTTTCTTAGTTCCACCTGAAATAACAGTAAATACATATCCTCTTGCATAATTCCCTACAGAAAAGCTATCTCATAGTTGTGCAATTTCCTGAGGTGTCGCATCACCATTTTCTGTAAGGGTTTTGATCAAGCCACTTTTTCCCCCTGTTAGAGTTGCAGGATTTTACAGCTCCATTGAAATTGGTAGTCAGATTTATTCCATACTTTCTTAAACCTCAGAGGTCATCAAAGAGATAGAGATAATTGAATGGGTTTGCCTTTTGATTGTTTCCAGATTGACTTGTTGATCCATCAGAGGAGCAGGAGTGGAGAATATTTTGTGAAAGTATGTTTGCACTCGTGGATCAGAAAAAAATAAGTGATGAAGGAAAGGAAGTGATTTTCAAGGGGAGCAGGGTGGTGAATAAGAAAAGTATTGAAGGACAGTGGATTTGAAGCTGTGGTGTGGTTTGGAGGGACGTGTATAGACTGTAGACCTGGAGGAGAGTACATGCTTTGCACCATTTCTTTAGTGGTGTACCGGGAGCCATCCCGGTGGTGGATGGGTCCTGCAGAGGGTGTAAGGACTCGGCGAGAGAAGGAAGTGAGCCAGGCCATGGTGGTCGGGAGAATCTTGCAGCCTGACTGACTAGCAGCCAGAGTGTTTCTTTATTTATACAGAATTTAGTTAGCAGGGATACATTCATGAAGTTCCAAAACACAGATCATATCGTTTTTGTTTTTGGACATGTGTTTCACTTCCTTTTGCTCATCTTTTAGTCATCATTAACAAACTATGACAGAACACAGTTATCATTTTCAATCATTTTCCCTCAGGTTTTAACATCATTAATAAACAGAGTTATCATTCTTACTCATTAACCCCATAACCCGGTTTTTGAGAATCTAGAGGCATATGACAGCCTGTGCTCAGGCTAGTGGCTTTGGTTGCTTCAAGGACCCTAGACCAAAACAAAATCTTCAACCACCCTGGGCATTTTGCCATGTCTCAAGCAATGTATTATTAACTCTTAGTGGTCAGAGTGCCCAGGAAAAATCCTCAGGCTAAAACTGCTGCAGTTATTATTTAAATTCTGGCATAATACAATCAATGTTCACATTTATATCCTTATAGAATTTGTCTATATGTCTAATCCTGGCATTCTGTTCCTTGGTCATATGACATTTATAGTGGCTCTACATGAGCTAACTTCTAAGAGAGGGAGGTTCTAACATCTCGTACTTTCATCATCTTTCTACTCCATACTTTACTTATCAATATGTTTCTATGTAGATCTGAGTTGTATGCCATGTAATTGTCTGAGTGTACAGTGGGAAGAAGCTTGTAATCTGAACTGTGGACAATTCCTCTAGCCCACTGAATCTTGTTGACCTTTTTAAATTTACTTTGTTTTAAATATCTTGTTCTGGTGTAAGTAGAGGGACAGATGTTTCAAGAATGTCTCATAGCCTCATAAAGAGACTTCTGGCTTCTTTATGTATCACAACCTCCAAGGCGTCAGGAAGACCTTCAAGTAGATAAGGATATCTCCCTCAAAGTGTGTGTGTGTGTGTGGGGGGGGAACAGCATGTTCAGGACTTTCCTGGATAAGCTTAGAAGCAGCATTCCTGGGAGATGGCATAAATGATTCATCAGGAATTTTCCATCAATCTAACATCCTCAAATAGTACAAATATTAAAAGTACCCCAAGTATGTAACAGGTGGAGATGAAAACCAAAGGTGGCATGGCAGCCATCATGTGGCTCAGCTCTGCTGGATCTTTGTCAAGCAGCTGTGCTGGCTTTATGACTTCTGCCATTCCATTCAGATATGGCTGTGCCAGTGGTGAAAATATTGGAGTACAAAGAGATGAGGCCTTTGCAGGATTAAGTTTTATAGTGTTAACTCTAGAAACAGCAGCTAACACCACAGCTTCCTGATTTGCCCATCCCCTGGTGTTTATCTACTATGTAAGAATGGAAAGCCAGTGAGTCAAGTTACAGATTGCATTTTCCTCTAATCACATTCCTCAGGGGCAGGAGTGGTCACTTTTATTATCAAACAATGAAGGGGATGACCTCAAGGTGGGCCCACATGGGGAAAGTAGAAAACTTTGAGATATGGATTTAAATACAAATATGTAAACATAATTACATTTTTCTAAGTGCAAGTGATGAAGCTATAGGGTGTTTTGTCTTAGGTTCCAAATTGTAATATGGTCTAAAGAACAGAAAATTGTACTTTTGACTGAGTGATATGTCAACTTGTTTATTTGCATTGATTTATTTTCAATACTACTATACTTGAATCAATTTAAGTTTCATTATTTTATTTATAAAATTGGGGAAACAATCTGGTTGGCTCAATTTTTTTGACAATGATTATGTCATACAAATAAAAAGCAAGAGCACACATTGAACAATGCTGGAAATGGTGCTGTTACCTTGGACTATGGAATACATTTCCTAGCAGGGTAAGACTAAAGGCAAGCCAGGACACAGAGCAGACACTGCCTCAACTTAAGATACTATGATCTGTTTTTTCTGTCTAATGTTCATATTTGAATCTTTTTTCCACAATGGATTTATATTATGTTAGTTGTTGGAAACATGAATCTTTAAAACTTGATGACAAGGTAGTTTTGATAATCCAGTCAGTGATTTAACACCTTATTTTGTCCTCTAGATGATCTATATTTGCCGGAACGCCAAGGATGTGGTTGTTTCTTATTATTTCTTTTTCCTAATGATAGTGAGCTATCCAAATCCTGAATCCTTTTCAGAATTTGTAGAGAAATTTATGCAAGGACAAGGTAAGAGCAACTTGTCTTCTTTGAATTACTTTCCCAAAAAGCAGGACAAAATAAATGTTATTCCAAAAAAACAAAACAAAACAAAAAACCAAAAAAAAAAAAACAAGAAAAAAATGCTGCTCTGTGTGAAGGAAAATAAATGAATTAATATAAACAGAAATAATATAAATATGTAAAAACAGAACTATAATATAGCATATATAAACAGAGATAGAATGTAATAGAATATAAATAGAATATAAACATATATAAAGATAAATGTAATATTAATATATGAATATGTACAACATATTAATGCAATATAAGTAAACAGAAATAGAATGTAATATAAATAAAATACAATATGATTATAAGATGATACAAATACATATAAGCAAGAATATGTGTTTAAATTTTATATATATATATATATACACACAGAGGTAGAATATAAGGTTTCTAAGGGATATAATATTACCCAAATTCTAAAAGCACTGATGCTTAGAGTGATAGTAGATTTGTGTATGTGAGAAGGATGGAAAATTAGAGACTCTAGTATTTTCTTTATAATGCCAATAAGTAAATGCATTGACCCAGTTTTGAGGGTTAGGGTGGTAGTTTTCCCTCTATAAGTCTGTGAGTTAGCATATTCCATCTCTAACATGCATTTTTATATTTTCCAAATATTTTGGAACATGTTCTAATATGATTGAACAAAAAGTATGTGAGGGGATAAAAGCATGATTCATTCCTTTCCAATTAAAATGTCAGGGGATTAAATGAAGCCTGATGTAGGTATTTACAAATATTCCAAATACATATAAAACTCTTGCTTATTCCACTAGGCATGCAGACTGAACATTTTCATTTTGATTTCCCTGAACAGTGAAGAGTTATCTAAGCACGGATTATGGAAACTTTATCATTCCATTGAAGTTCTGACTAAAGCAACTGAGTGTTTACATTTGAAGATGAAGGGGCAATGAAGGGTTTACACCTCATTAAATAAGCCATGTGAATTGTATAGGAATAGCTGAAAGAAAAACATTTTATATCCATATGAGATAATATTGTTCATTGGATCTTTGTGGTTTGCAGAAAAAATTGTATTCTAAAACACTATGAATAAAATATACTCCTCAAGATTGTCAAGCTTCTCTGTGAAATAAAGAGAAAAGTAATGTATATCTTTAAAAAGAGGATGAATTAGATTGTTATTAACATCATTGTGAGCCTTCTCTTAAGAAACTTTGATTGTGGCATCAAAGCACAGGAAAGCACACCATGGGTCAATGCCACGTCTAGTGTCCACTCATACATGTTTGTACCACTCTGTTGGCTTTGGATTTGATAAAGTTGTTCTGTGAGGGTAAGACAAGAAAAGGGAAGAGACAGCATTGTCATATCACATGGTATCCAAAATCTAACTTTATGGAAGAGAGACAGGAATTGTCTCTATGAGAAGACTTTCCCAATCTAAATTACCACTGTTGTAATAATTACTACATTCTCCCCCCTCCCCTCCATGTGTGTGTATCTCACACACAGATGTATACACACACAGACACACATACACAGACACACATAACTACACACACACACACACACACACACACACACACACACACACAAACACACACCAGTTTAACATATGCTCTCATTGCTCTAAATTGAGTTGGTTTCTTATCTTTTCTCCTTATCATAATACATATCATGATGCTAAAACTAAAAACACGTTTCTGTACATGAAATTATTCAACAATTTTTGCATCACTACTGAACAGAACTCTTCTTAATAAGTGTAATTGCCATCAAGCCGGGTGGTGGTGGCGCACACCTTTAATCCCAGCACTCAGGAGGCAGAGCCAGGCTGATCTCTGTGAGTTTGAGGTCAGCCTGGGCTACCAAGTGAGTTCCAGGAAAGGCGCAAAGCTACACAGAGAAACCCTGTCTCGAAAAACCAAAAAAAAAAAAGTGTAATTGCCTATTAGCTCTCATTCCACGATCATTTTGTCCTAACAATTTGAATTCTTCTATCAAGTTGCAAAATGATGATGTAATATCTGTACATTTGTTTCTTCTAATTTCAGTTTTGTATGGTTCGTGGTATGATCACGTAAAATCCTGGTGGAAAAAAAGTAAGAATTCACGTATATTATTTGTGTTTTATGAAGACATGATAGAGGTAAGAAACGGAAGACATATGAGCATCCTAGTAGTTTTTAATACACTCTTAGCGTCTGACAATACTCTGGATGCAATATTATCACTGGAAACATAAAAGTAACCACGTGCAGAAATATAAAAGGAAAAACATGATATTCTACTTTGATTAAGTCAAACTTGAATCTAGTAAGTAAAAATGGTTAGTGAACAAATACATTTTAAACCAAGAGTTAAAAATTTTCTAAAGATAAAATTTGCAAAAAGAATTGATTGAATTGATGATTACTAAGCTTGATCTTTCACTAGACACTGTAGTCTTAGGATTTATATCTTTTATATATGAAATTCACTGTACATATACCATGTATGAGAATATAATATCTAGACATGGTAGCTTATAGCTGTAATTCCAGAATTTATGAGACTGACATAGGTAGTTAGGAATTCAAGCCATGTTTGAGCAGAATATCAAGGCTTGCCTCAAAAAGAATAAAAATAACTTAAAAAATTCCCCAGGGAGATGTCAGTGGATAAAGTCATTGCTATGTAAGCTTGAGGACTGGAGTTCAAATACCTGGCACTTAAATAAAATCAGATCTGTATGGAAGCCTGCACCGAATCCTAGTGCTATAGAAATAGAGGATACCAGAGTCAAACACACAGGGTGAACTAACAGAAACAGTGAGCTCTGTGTTGAGGGAGACATCCTGCCTCAGTAAAATAAAGTGGACAGCTATAAAAGAAGTTATATAACTACAGTTTTCTGGTTTTCACACACTCAAATACAAGTGCATGCAGACTTATTTGCTTGTATGCTCACACACATGCAAACTTGCTTGCACATAACACATACACATGCTATCTATGGAAGAATAAATAAACAGAAAGAAAGAAATTAGAAAGAACTACAACCAACACTTTACAAGTCCTCTCATTTAGGCCCAACAATTTTTGAAGTGTCTTGCATCAATTTCCGGATGAGGAAGAATTGCTTAGAATAGTTTGTTTTCTTCATTATAAATTTAATTCCAATGTGACCAGATGCAATGTAATATTCTCTTTCATTTTTAGCCTAATACCTATTCACCAATTTTGTAAACTTGATTTTTAAATCACTTTATTTATCCATAGGATATCAGAAGAGAAGTGATAAAATTGATAGAATTCCTAGGGAAGAAGCCCTCAGAGGAGCTCGTGGATAAAATCATTCAACACACTTCATTCCAGGAGATGAAGAACAATCCATCTACCAATTATACAACCTTGCCAGAGGACATGATGACTCACAAAGTATCGCCGTTCATGAGAAAAGGTAAGAAAGTCACGTGGCTTTCTGTTAAAAGGTCTAAGTTGCCATGACTTGTCTAGTCAGTTTTATTTGCCCTGAATAATTAACATATGTTTTCTTTACAACTCATTTATCTTGAATATTATTATTGAATTGTAAATTGTGCAGAGGCATTAAACACTATTAATATATTCAAGACCATATTTACTAATAATGAATTTCTGTTACTTGTTTCTTCTGTTTGAGAAGTATATTAATTTGAGCATATGGCTGACACCTTAGTCTCAGCATCAGTAATGATATCATAGTGTACCAGCTGTCATTAACTATGTCTGTGTCTCTTGGGTGTATACCATATGCCTTATACATATTATCTCCATAGGTTATGATTTCTAAATAGGAAAATGGATTTACTATCTCATTTTGAGATGAAAAACAAGTTCAGAAAAGTCAGTCATATTTTCCTTGTATAAGTGACAGAAAGTTTTGAAAAGTAAATGACTAAGGTAGGAATTCAAACACAATTCTGTTTACCAATAATATCAAAACACAATGAAAGGAAATTTTATTTAAATAGAAGCACTACCTGGTGAGATATAGTCAATTTGTATACCTCAAATTAGGGATTTTTATATACTATCCATGTAGTAATGTCATGTAAGTAATAGGATATAAATGCATAAGTCTAGATTTGAGAGATTTATTAGGGCAAAGATGATATTCAATAATTTGATAGTCATTATACCATTAATCTCATTAGAGAAAGCCCAATATAACAGAGAAAAATCAAAGAAGAAAGCTCATTTGAAGTAGTTCAGGGAGGAAAGAATGTGTCAATAGGAATTTTAAAGACAAATTGTCAGAACAATAAAGACAAATATATTTTTGTGAAATAAAACAGTGTGATACTTATATATTTTATCAGGAAAACTGAATATTAGGAGGAAATTTCACATTATTTGTGAAATATACACAGGATAGAAAAATCTGATGATTCTGGCTCAAAGAGTTGACACTCCTGACTTCCACCTGTTTCATTACAGGAATTGTAGGAGACTGGAAGAACCACTTCACAGTAGCACTGAGGGAGAAATTTGATGAGCACTATGAGCAGCAAATGAAGGAATGCACCCTCAAGTTTAGAGAAGAACTCTGAGATGCTTCCTTTTCTTGTATCTGAAATTGGAACATTCTTCAATTTATCCTCCAGTTTCTGCTGGTTTGCCTTTCAGTAGAAGTAGAAGTCTTTTGAAGGCTGAGATTTAATTTCTTTCTCTTTTTTTTAAACTTCCATATCAATTTAATTTCTGACAGCAAATTATTTTGACAGCAAAACCACATTTTTCTTATATATAACATAAGCATTGTCCTCTTATAGTGTTCAAAGATCTCTAATAAAATAATTTGATTTCTCCATATTTAGACATTCATATTACAATATAAATGTTTTCTTGGTGATACAAAGATCAACAATTATAAAGATGCTTTGAGAATGGCAAGTAGGTAACCTTGTGATTGTGTTTGGAAGACAAATATATACAAAACTATATGAAGAAATTAAAGAAATTGCAAGAATTATGAGGTCACTTGAAGAAAACACCTAAAGACTCACAAATAAAAAAATAGTTAAACTGAAATAAATGTGTTTTCTTATGGTTTGAGCCTTAAGTCCAAGCTGATGGAGTGCAGAATTATAGATTGCCATCACTGTTGTTTAGAATCATGCAAGACTTAAATCAGCTGGAAGTTGGTGATTGAAGCCCTAACAAATTATTCTTTGTCAATAAAATATCAGGAGTTAGATATCGGGGTAAGAACCTGAAAGATCAGAGAAGCAGGGGAGCAGCCACCAGTTGCCTCCTACCACTTCCGTTCATTCCTCCACAAGGCCGAGATCCTCTCTCAGTCCCACCTTAACACTTCCTATCTCCTATCTGTCTACAGTCTTCTAAACCTCTATGGTTAATTTTGATCAGCTAGTGGTAGCTCTGCCCTCTGACTCTAAGCAAGCTTTATTTGTCAGAACACAATCGAAATATCACACATCATTTCCCCCTTTTGTCTAAATAAAAAGAGAAGGTTTTAACTAACATAATAAAACCATATACAATAAGAACAATAACTATATACAAATACATACAGGCAAGAATTACGTTAACAATGTTCAGTCCATTTACATTTGACAAAAGCAGAAAAAATACTCCATTATCTAGCCTCTCTTGGTGAATTCAAAGTGTTGTATCTAATTTACTTTCTATCCTAACTTATATTACCAACCCAAAACTATCTTTTTTATGTCCCTCAACCTTATACACTTTACATCTGTTTTGTGAGTTTCTTTTCTGAATTTGGTAACAATGAAATCTGTATCTATAACTATCTAGTCTTCAACTACATCAGAGACCTGAGAAGGATATATTATTGAGTAAACAGGAAGTTCAGAACAAACAACTTCCAAATCTACAAAGTTACAGAAACAACTGGCTGACTAGACAGTTACCCATTGTTCTTCTGTAACATTGGGGCATCCATCTTGGCCTATAGGCCTAGAGTATCTGACAAACTTTTCTGTGAAGCAGGAATTTTGGCAAAGTTCAGCAGTCATTTTCTTTTGTGTCCTGCTTGTCCAATTTGGACAGTATGCTATAACCAGATGATATTCTGTCCTGCATGGTCCTGCAGCTACTTTAAAAATAATCATTCAGAGGCTCATATTAATTATAAATGTTTGGCTGATGACTCAGGCCTATTACTAGCTAGCTCTTACATTTAAATTAATCCATTCCTATTAATCTATGTATTGTCACATGGCCCATGGCTTACCCATTCTTTCATATTTTGCTTCTTGGGTGGCTTACAGTATCTGCTCTGACTCTGCCCTTCTTCATCTCCATCGTCAGTTTGAATGTACTAACCTTATTCTGTCTCACCATTGACCAAACAGCTTTATTGATCAACCAATAAGAGTAACACATATTCACAGCATACAAAAAGACATCTCATATCATTTCCCCATTTCTGTCTAATTAAAAAGGAAGGTTTTCTTTTTCTTTTTCTTTTTTTTTTTTGGTTTTTTGAGACAGGGTTTCTTTGTGTAGTTTTGCACCTTTCCTGGAACTCACTCTGTAGCCCAGGCTGGCCTCGAACTCACAGAGATCCGCCTGGCTCTGCCTCCCGTGTGCTGGGATTAAAGGCGTGCACCACCACCACCTGGCGGAAGGTTTTCTTTTTAACATAGTAAAATTGCATATAATAAAACAGTTATCAAATAAGAAATACAGTTACAATATCTAGTCTATTTGTATTTGACAAAATTAAAGAATACATTTAATTATCTATCCTATCTTGGTGAGCTTAAAGTTTCATATCTAATTTACCTTTTTATCATAACGAAGGAAAACTGTAATTATAATTATCTAGTCTTCAACTCCATCAAAGACCCAAGAAGGATATAATATTACCTGAATAAACAAGAAGTGCATTGCAAGCAACTTACAAAACTCTAGAAATGACAGAGACATCTGGCTGCCTGGACAGTCACACAATGTTCTACTGTAACATTGGGACGTTCATCTTCAGTCTACAGGCCTAGAGTATCCAGCAAACTTTTCAGTGAAGCAGGGAATTTGAAGGGCTGTCTTGCTTATTTTGCAAAGTTCATCAGCTGCTTTCCCCTGTGCCCTGCAGAATGTCTGGCAGTTCCTTCTGTGAAGCAGGGACCTAAAGGACCACCTCACCCTGTTTTGGCAAAGTTTTGCAGTCACTTTCCTATGGGTCCTACATGTCCAGTTTATATGGCATACTGTCAAGCCGTCCAGGCAAGAGTAGTTTCTTGTCCAAATGGCTAGCCTTGTCGCATTAAAAGCAAACTCCATAAGGAGTTTCTTTGATGCCCATCATCTTCTTTGAAGTAATTGGTGCTGCCAGGAGCAGATGTGTCTCACTGATTGGAGAAGTATAAGTTCTTAAAACATTTTAAATGCCATAATCTGTAGGTCTTTGAAGTGTTTGAAGACTACCTATCTAATTGACATATATTTCTCTATACCTAGAAAACACAACTAATATGGCTATAAGTTTGACTATTATAGATGATTAACTATTAATCTGTATTTTTAATTATCCACTACATTTTTAAATGAGCTGCATCAGCATAATACCTTAAAAAGAATAGAAATATGCATACAGTATGATAAAATTGACCTTAAATTTGTATCAATAAACCAAAATCCATACCAATGTAAAAATATTTTGAGGTTAACAGTTGTCTCTTGGGTTAAAGTAGATTCAATAATCTACTCTTTTTTTGATAACTAACCACCCTTAAATGAAAACACACCTTCATAAACAATATTTTGGGAGATTGGGCATAGTTCTTCAGATGACTTCTTGTTGACTGGGGGCACTGGTAATCTTATGGGGACCCTGAGAAATTTTGAGATAATGGCCAATTCCTGGTAAGACCAGCTATAATCTTTGTTGATAGATATCACCTGTCAAGGTTCAGGAGGTCTCCCTTGATCAAACCTGGTCCATCTTAACCTGGAATGAATCCACAGCCTCTTGTTTCCTATGAAACAAAAGCAAAATTGCTTCTCCAAAGCAATGCATGTTTTAAGTTCCATTTTATTTTACAAATACGTTTTGTTACTTCTGTTTTAAAGCAAAAGAATTCTTAAAATATTCAAGTTTGTATATTTCATCAGTCTTTCTTTCAATCCCATGTCTCTCAGCAACTGTCTCTTGCTCATCAGCCATCAAAAATTCCAAATCAACACAATGACATATAGGATTCAGACTCCCTGTGTATTGTCCATCTCTTCATGGCTTATTCTTTTTTATTATTTTATTTCTTTCTTTAAAGACTTTATTATATTACTTTTTAAATTATTTATTCCTTTCTATAATTGTCTATACCCTTTTTATTTATTTCTTAAGTCTACTCACATTGTAAAACATACTAGAATCTCTTTAGAGGTTTTTCTGTCTGGGCCTCTTTATACTGTGTATCTTTTACTTTTTTTTTTAATCTGTCTGAGCAAAAGCCTTAAACCTGCCACGCAGGACACACTTGTACCACAACCCATGTGAGCCAGCGGGAATCTGCCATGTTGTAGCTCTACCATGCCATGGCCAGGGGACACATCTCTGTACAGCAGCCTGTATGAAAGATATGAACTATGAAGCTGCTCTTGGCTCTGTTTTAAAAAGCTTTCTCAGGTTTTATTTGGATTGAGTTGCCAAATGTTGGGCACCATATGTAACCAGAGACTTTTCTGCCCTGCCCTGTCCTGTAGCCACTATTAAAACAATCACTCAGAGGCTTACATTAATCATAAATATTTGGCTGATGGCTCAGGCTTATTACTAGCTAGCTCTTATACTTAAATTAACCTATTTCTATTAATCTGTGTATCACCAATGGACCATGGCTTACTAGTTCTTTCACATCTTGCTTCTTGAGTGGCTTGCAGTATGTGCTCTGACTCCCCATTTCTTCATCTCCATCTTCAGTTTGAGTGCACTGCCTAACCTTATTTTGACTTGCCATTGGTCAAACAGTTTTGTTTATCAATCGATGAGAGCAACACATATTCACAGCAAACAGAAAGACAGACCACAGCAGTATACTGTCAGCAGTTGAGGCAAGGGCAGTTTTTTGGGCAGTGGCTAAGTTTTGCCACAAAGAAAGAAAACTCCATATGGAGTTTCTTCAATGACCATCATCTCTCTGAAGTAGATTGGTACCACCTACTAGGAGAAGACATATCTCATTGTCATTAAAAAAAATCTTATGTTATTAAAACATCTTAAATGTCATATTTTGTAAATCTCTGAAGTGATTGAAGACCACCTGTCTATCTAAAATTTATCTTTTGATCTTGAATTGTTTGACCTTGAAAATGTACCTAAATGTACCTAACATGACTACAACTTTGATTGTAATAGATGACTAACTATTAGCCTGCATTTCTTTATTATCCTAAATAGTTTGTAATAATAACTTTCAAGGACTAGAAATTACATTACATTCTTAAATGAGCTGGATAGGTACAATACCTTGAACAACAGTAAAAACATATGTTTAGTAGGTTCCAGCAAAAATAACATTAAATTTGTATTAATATACAAAAATTCCTTAAACAAGAGTAGAAACATATGAACAGTATAACAAAAATAACTTGAAATTTGTATCATATACAAAAATCCATACCATTGTAAAGTATTTAAGACTAGTAGTTACTTTTTTGGTTTAAAAGTAGATTCAGTAATCTATCCTTTTATCCTACCATTTCTATATATCCACTTTTCCTTTTCAGAATAAGATCCCTGAATCTAATTTCCTTTGCTCAGCTTTTTTCCTGACCATTGCCAGTAACAACTTGTAACCAACACCCCTAAACAGTGACAAGTATCCTAACCCACCGAATGACCAAAAACCTCCCAGTCCACCTCTTGGGAATGTGGACATTGTGTTGTTAAAATTACTTTCTGTTGTCTAAGGGCAATGGCATCTTTAGGGGACCCTGAAAAAATGTGATAATTGTCAAGTCCTGGGAGAGCTAGCGGTATCATTTGTTGTCCAGTGTCTGTGTAATGGGAAAGTGCAGGGCTTATCTCATGTCCTGGCTACAACAGTCTGTGAGGCTGGACCATCTCAGCTAGCCACCTTGAAATTATCCTGAGCAGTTTCTAGTCCAATAATAAGGACAATAATTTGTGATGTACATTAAAAACACAAAAACTTTATTCCTAGTTACGTGGTAGAGACTCAAACCCAAAATCCTGTGCAGGAAAACAGATGAAGTGTTTTTCTAGAATTAGTTAATATTCTATAGGACCATTAATATTGTGATAAAAGTTTAATATAAATATATTAATTTTATAAATTTTTAGATAATATTTATATCTTAAGAAAAGTTATAAAGAGTTAAAATAAAACCAAAGAATTATGAAATTAGTGGCAATAGAATAGTCTCTTTTTTTTTTCTGATCCATATCAGGTGGCTCTTCTGACATGAGACAGAGATTTTGGATTTTTCTTTAACACTCATGCTTGTGTTTAGAAAAGGAGAGAGCCACACTCCAACTCCAGAGCCAACTACAAAAAGACTATTTGCATCATATGTCTATAGAGAATAACAAAAACAAACATTTGTTTGTTTCAAGATTTATGGAAATTTTCCTTTTGGAAATGTGATATACCAATAGGTTAATTAACTCTTTTTCTTGAGATATTTTTTGTGGATGATTTGTCCTTTTTCTTCAGATGTCTCATGTAGCACGAATCTTAAAAGTTCTTATTAATAAAAACAAACCTGGAGCCAGGTATTGGGGTGAACACTGAACGATCAGAGAAGCAGAACAAGCCACAGCTTCTTTACCTTGCCAGTTCCTCAGCTAATTGTGATTCCTCAGACTGGAAGCCTCTGTGTCCTCATCCGAATGGGCCTCAGCTGAACTGTTGCTCAAAATCCCAAAAGCTTAATCAGCTCTAGTTCCTGGTTTTCATGCCTTATATACCTTTCTGCTTTCTGCCATTACTTCCTGGGATTAAAGGCGTGAGTCATCATGCCTGGCTGTTTCCAGTGTGGCTTTGAATTCACAGAGATCCAGATGGATCTCTGCCTCCAGAAGGCTAGGATTAAAGGTGTAAGTGCTATCATTTTCTGGCCTCTATGTCTGTCTAGTGGCTGTTCTGTTCTCTGACCCCAGATAAATTTATTAGGGTGCATGATATATTTTGGGGAACACAATATCACCACATTTCCCCTTTTTTGTCTAAAATTAAAAAAGGCTTATAACTAATACAAAAAAACTATATATCCAATAAGTATATACAATGTATATAGTCAAGAATTACATTAACGATGTCTAGTCCATTAACATTTGACAAATTCAGACAAAAATTTTTCATTACTTATCCAATTTAAAACAAATAGTTCCTTTTTAAAAGTAGATTCAATAATCTCCCTTTTTATCTTATCAGTCTCACTTGTCCAAAGGTCTTCAGATTCCTTAGCTGGATGTCTTCATTCTCTTGGAAAGACAAAAACAAACCCTGCCCCAACCATAACTTTGGGGAGTTCCCCTTGTGGCAAGTTATATCAAATCAAATGAAAAGCATTTGTAAGTTAGTTTAGATTGAATGGTCATACTGTTTGATGAACCTTTGCCTCTTATAATAAAGAAGTCTCTCTTGTTTGAATCTAATCTTTATCTATTTTGATGATATACATAGTTTTTCTTCTCCCGTGGAAACAAAAGCAAAACTTCCTCAATGTAACACATATCCTGGTTTCCATTCTGAAGTCAACACATCTTTAATGTATATAGGCTGATTTAATTCAACAGTTTTTTCTATTAGCTAATATCTCTCTGCAGCTGTTGTTCCTTTCTCGTTAGCATTTAGAAAAATGTAAAGTTAATAAAGCATTGTGCAGTCTATCTCTGGAGGTCTTTATTACCCCTTTCTATTTATTAAGCATATCTTTTAGAGTTATAGATATCTATATCTATATCTGCTTGGCCTATAGCGACATGTAGCATACCTGTAATATGCTTTATGTTGTAATATGCAAAAAAAAACCTGTTTCATTTTACTAGAGACATATGCTGGCATGTTGTCAGTCTTAATTTGTACAGGTATCCCCATGATGGCCATAGCTTCTAATAAATGTGTAATTGCAGAATCAGCCTTCTTAGAACCAAAGTAGTTGCCCAATGAAAATTTGAATACGTATCTATAGTATGATGTACATATTTTAATTTTCTGAACTCTGCAAATGAAACACATCTATTTGCCAAATCTCATTTCTTTGAGTATGCCTTGGGTTACTTCCTGCAGGTAGTGGAGTTTGGTTATCCAAGGGACAAGTAGGACATTTCCTTATAAGTCCTTGGCTTCTTGCCAAGTAATGGAAAAATCTTTTTTCAAACCCTTGCTATTAGCATGGTGTTTCTTATGAAATGCAAGGCAGCTCAGGCTCAGCACACCCAAGCCAACACCAGACTCTGGTCCAGCACTTGTCCCCACTGAGCAAAAGTGGCTTGAGAGGGCTGTTGCATGCTGCACTAGATTTTTCTCTAGTGTTCTCCTGCGCTGGGTTTGGGAGGGTGGAGAGCAACACAGCGCAAATGCAGAAGGTGGTGGAACCAAAACCTGCCCCAGGGTCCATGCCTGCCAAGCAGAACTGATCTGGGAGGGCAGCAGCGGATCAAGAGTCCATGCCTGGGAAGGCAGCAGCCTCCTCTGGACCACAGAGCAACTGTGCTGGCTGGACGCACTCTCGTGTGTTCTAGCAACACCCGAATCCTGGTCGCCAGATGAAGCCTTACCTAATTATTCTTTGTCAGTAAAAAACCAGGAATGAGATATTGGGGTAAGAACCTGAAAGATCAGAGAAGCAGGGGAGCGCCACCAGTCACCTCCTAACCCTCTGTCCCTTCTTCCAAAGGGGCTGAGATCTTCTCAGCCTTGCCTTACTACTTCCTATTTCCTATCCGTCTATAGTCCTCCAAACCTCTATGGTTAATTTTGGTCAGCTTGATGCTATCTCTGATCTCTGACTCCAATCAAGCTTTATTTGTCAGTACACAATCAAAATATCACCCAACAGGTGATTTCCCAATAAAGCACTATTTGAGTAATACAGTTATAAACATAAGCCATTTATGAATGAAGCAGGCCAGATAGCGGTGGATAGCATTTTTTCTCTTAGCTCATAGTAATTGTTTGAGAGTTTCTTACATGTTTGGATCATACTCAGCTGCCTCCACCAGTCCACCAGTTCTTCCCAGATCCTCCTCCCTTCCTTACCACCCAACTTTGTAATTTTTTTTCCTTTTGAGACTCTTCAAGACCAATTTGTGGTGCCTAGATATTCTTTAATGTGTGCTCTTCCACTGGAGCATGGTCTGCTTGCTGGGGCTACACTATTAGAGACAATTGGACCCCATTCACCCAGCAGCTAACAATTGCCATGTCTCCAGGGCTCAGAATGGTATCATGTGCCCAACTCCCTCTCCATGCTAGAATTTGGCCTGGCTCAGACTTGTGCGAGGTTTACGCATATTGTCATAATACCTATGAGTTCATATTTGCCACCCCCTTCCTTGTGAAGAATTCAAGGCTTCCTTGTACTCACCAACTACCTCTGGCTTTTACATTCCATTCTGCTTCCAGCGATCCCTGGACCTGGAAGGGAGGATGAGGGATGCTAAAGGATGAGCTAATGCTCCCTTTAGGGCTGATCATTCTGCAGCACCTTACTCACTATCATGTGGCGACATATTTGCAGGGACTAGGTACATCTCACTAGAAAATAGTAGCCATTTGCAAAGATTCAAACTGTGACAGCAAAATGAGTGTCAGTCAGATTTTAGCTTGATCAAGTGGTGAAGGATGTAATATTTATTTTCAGTTTGTCTTCACATCAAATAAAATTAAACTCCATGTTTGTATGTGACTGACTCTTACTCACTGACATATGTCAAGCACATAGACTAACAACCTTGCATACTAAGTTCTAAAATAATTGATGAATCAATAAAGGGGTGAGGCGAATCTCTGACTACCAAGTCATATACACTCACCTTTAATAATAGCCAATTCTAGAAGTCTCTAAATATGCTTCAAATAACCTGATATTTCTATCATTTGTATTATATCTTAAAATAATCAAGCTTTTATTTTATCTGAAAAATTCAATCATTTTGTCCTAAATCTCAAATGTAAGACTGAAGTTGTATGGAAGGAAGGGAATTTCTAATGTACGTATTGATGAAAACTACTCATAGGTAAAAATACTAAATTTAAAACAGTCTCCATTAGTGATTTTTATTTGCTTGTTTTTTTTTTTTGAGATAGAGTTTCTCTGTGTAGTTCTGACTGACCTAGAGCTCAATCTCTGGACCAGGTTGGACTGGAGCTCTGCCTGCTTCTGCCTCCCAAGTGCTGGGATTAAAGGCGTGCACCAGCATGCCAAGCTTAGTGATTGTTCTTAATGAAGACTTCAGAAAGACCTGCTAGTCATTTCTGCCGATGAATCTAAAGATCTCATCTTTCCTACATCTACAAAAACACATGGTTGTTCTATGTGCAGTTTACTTTGTGGAGCCACTTGATTACTGGCTTTTTGTGACAGAACTATTTGGTAATATTTATAGACTCAACTCCTATGTCTATTCCTGCTGCTCTGCAGGCCTTTATAATCTGAGTCATTGGCTGCGTTGATGTCCTTCAAGAATAGCTAGGCTCTCAAAAGTTCTAGTGCTTCTGAATGTTGCTCTTAACCTTCTGCCATACCTAGAACACTGTCTTTTTTATTTCCTTTCATGAACTTCCTGTAGAGATGCTGAATTTATCACATGGATGCTTTCCATAAGGCCTCTTACATTATTAAGATTTAACTTATTCAAGATGCCTGTGCCTGGTAAAACCAAAATTTACACTTTAAAATTGCATATATATATATATATAATATATATAATGGATGATTAAAAGAAATGGGGTATATATACTTTCTTTTTAAGTCTGGTATTGCCAGAGCCTGAGTAATATTGATAAAATCCACTTAGATCACATCCTTCCCCAAACCCATATTTTTTGTATCATGTATAATGAAGGTCATATTTTTTTCACTTTTGTCTATAAACTATCTGTATAGTGGTATTTGTTTATGTTTTCCAAATATATTTACAGTCACACATCATAGATACAGATTCTACCAATTCATAAATTTTGTCCCTAGGAATTATTTATTATATATTTATTTCTATAAAACATTTTAAATGATTTTCAGTAGTCAATTTCACAATAGCTTAAAATAACAATTGGAACTAGAATTAATGAAAGTGTTGCCTCTGAAAATCTTCTAAGGTACTGTGTTGACTTTTGTCAGTATAGTCACTTAAGACCTCTTTTCTCCATGTTGGTTCCTGGACTAGGAGGATAATGTTTATGGATTATATTGCCAGTGTCCTGGTACCTTCAGTTTCTACTTGGCAGGAGAGAGGAAGCAAAGAGGAATGTGAAATCAAGTTGATTGTTGTTGAATTTCCTGGTTCATTTTCAGGAGACCAAGCTTAGTGGTCTGCACTTCAGTGAAAAGAACAGGATATGATTTGTCTTCTAATTTCTCTGTTTATACATACATACATACATATGTACATGTGTATGTATACACACATTTGTTTCAGCTTTGTCCTATGATTATAAGCAATAATTCCATAATACAATTTTACTGGAACAAAAATCTTCAGTCTCTGGTAGCAGGGAAACATGAGAGCATGCTTAAAGACTACCAATCACTTGCTGGCTACAAGACATAAGGAGGCAATCTAGAAATCTTATTTCTTTGTTTATTGCACTGATCTTTTCAAATGTTTAACTGCCTCTGGGTGCTTTGCCGTGCTGTGACTGTTTCCCATAGAAACATGCCATTTGAACTGTGCTGGGCTTCGTCCCTGAAACAGACTGAAATAAAAATCTCTAGTCAAGATCTTTCATCTGAACCAAACAATATGTGTGCTTGAGATATTCACATAGGTGAATAAAAAGAATAGTTCTATCCTCCATATATTGCAAAATGGGAGGCTTTAACGTCAACTTATTCTGTCACATCAGCAATCAGATGTGAAACTTAGGAACAGAAGCATGAAGCACATCCTAGCACGCATTTTGGCAATATGAGAAATTAAAAGCCTCTCTGGCTACTTTTATTTGGAAGTTGACGTTGTTGCCAATTGCAGGTGTGAAGTGGTGGTAGATATTTCGACTTGTCTTGGGCTAGGGCTGGTACAGCACCATTTAAGGAGTAGAATTTGCTCGGTGTTTTCTTGGTCACATTTCCTCTCTTCTTTCTCCCTTACAGGAAACATGCTCTTGCCTTTGCTGTTGCAGAGCTCAGCCACAGTTCCTGGGATTGACTCCTAGGGTTGTGGAACCTTCCAGTAGATTTGACAGTGAAAACAAAGGGCTTTTACTGTTGATTGCAACTATTTTAGAGCAGTAAGTTCAGAATAGATATATTCTTTTATTGTATTTTATTCTACCTACTATTTTAACCAACATCCAAAGCTCTTTCTCTTGGGCTTTTTAAACATAAAACAGCAACTGGCTTTGTAAAGTGTAGTACACAGCTTTAAGCAATTCATTAGTATTCAGGCTTCACTGTTCAAAACAACTCAGAGAAGGAGGCTTCTATTAAATAGTGTCTCTACAAACACAGTCTTGACCTCCAGTTCTTCATAGCAAGTACCTGGTAAGTAATTTATAAAGTTCATCATTTGAATAACAGTACATTCTAGCACTGAGAAACAAGAAACTAAAACTCAAATCATTCTCATATTTGTGTTTTTAACCACAAGATAGGAAAAAATTTGCAAATCTTTAATTCTGGATTTCTTACCAGTAAGAACAAAAGATTAATATTTAAAGATTTATTGACTTAGTCTACTCTACTAAGTTTTAGGTTTGTAAAGATGAAAGTAGTATTAAAGGTATAAATTAGAGTAACATTAAATATTACTTTTCTTCTCTTCAGTATTTCTGTTCATTACAGGGGAATATTCAGAGGCTGAGTCCTATAATCTGTGATCAGGAACCATAAATACAAGAGTTTGGCAAAGGTAATCAAAATGAGCTTGTTTCTGTGGGATTCTCCCATCTCTCCACAATGAAGAACTGTGCCCATATTAGTCAAGCACATTTGCCACTGGTAGCTAATTCATGTTACTTTTCTAGAATATCTTGGCTATTTGATGTTTTTACATATAGTTTATTTTGTCATATAGTAAAAAGCCACTATGGTAATTGTTCTTAAATTTCTGGAGATTTGTTATTTTCTAAAGGATATTCGTATTTGATTTTAAGTGCCCTTCCCTGCTGCTGTCACTGGAAGGATTCTTCAGTTACAATGTTCTTTTTACTACTTTCTTTCTCCTTGGCTTCAGTTTAATACCAAAGCACTATGGTAACAAGTTCACACAAAACAAAATCTTCCTGGTAGATGAAGAGATATGTGATGTAGTAGTCATGGGAATGTTTATTGTTTCAATAAATGTTAAGAGGTTAGATGCATTTTAAAACAAAAATACGAGAAAGTAAAGCAAGTATAGTAAATCAATGTATGTTTTGGAGTTAATAATAATAATTTGGGGGGGCTGTGGGTAAATGTTTCACAATTACCATTTTTTTTTTCGAGACAGGGTTTCTCTGTAGCTTTGCGCCTTTCCTGGAGCTCACTTGGTAGCCCAGGCTGGCCTCGAACTCACAGAGATCCGCCTGCTGCCTCTGCCTCCCAAGTGCTGGGGTTAAAGGCGTGCGCCACCAACGCCCGGCCACAATTAACATTTTTCAAATAAAAGTACAATTATTTTCCTCAGTCATATGAAAATTTATACAATTTCAAATTTGAAAATTTGAAACCAGTTTTCTGATAATTGTCTGAAATCACATTGTTATTTTTAATGGAATTTAAATATGTCAGCAATTGGCATTTATTAGCTACTATGAAATTTTAATCACTGCCTCTCCAACTTGACATCAAGATGATAGGATAATATTATTTTAAAGTCATTTAGTACTGTCTTGTAATATCTACATTTCCAGATACCAAAGATTTTTTTATGTAATTTTTAAAAGGCTCATATCTTCTCTCATCTTCATAAGCCTTCTCTCATTTTATTATAGCCAACTGTATACTCACATATATGAATTATATACGTAATTTATTTATTTAAAATATATGGTGATTTTTGTCTACATATATGTCTGTGTACCATGCATGTGCCTGATGGCCAGAAGATGGCATTGGATCCCCTGGAATAGCAGTTACAGATATTTGTAAGTTACCCCATGGGTGCTAGGCAGTGAACCTGAGTCCTGTGCAAGAGTAACAAGTATTTTTAACCACTGAACCTTCTCCCTGGTCCCATTCTCCCAGGGATTTTAGCAAATTTATCTTTGTTCTTTGAAAGTAAGAGCAATTTAGTCTTGTTCTCTAAAAACTGACATAGATAATTCAAAAAGAGCCTTTGCAACTAAATTCAAATGTTGCTTAGAAGTTGCTTTCAAAAGTCTTGAACAAAATGGCAGGTCTTGTGCCTCATTAAAATCTATATGTTTCAGACTGTTGCAAACACAAGCGTTTGCACAGGGCGATTCTCTCTTTCTCTGAGAAATCAAAGACCATTTTTATTATTTGCAGTGCATGTATGTCATTTTACTGAATTCTGGGCAAAGAATTAAATGCAGAATTATTAGACTGTCATAAATGTCAGGCAGAGGAGACTCGGCAGTTTGGCATTTCCAGATTTTTCAATCCGGATAATTCTCAAGTAAGTAATTATAAACTAATTATCAACACATCAACTTTTATAAATATATGCTATGGAAATGTCAATTATATTTACTTATAGCTCATTTAATTATTAAACATCAATGCAATGACTGTAAGTGTCTGTCTACCTACTGAAACTTAAACTGTGTTTCCCTGATGCAGTTAAATAGAAAACTGAAACAAAGAGATTGAAAGCAATTCTATTTGATTTTCATATTTGGGGTATATTTATGGCTCTAAATCATGGTAAATGTTTAACATGGACTTGTAAGTAGCCATGAACAACTGGCCTTCCAGTCTCCTGTTACAACTATTCCATACTCATCAATTCTATTCTATTCATTCCCTACAACTGATAGTATTTTATCATTTTGTAAAGATTAGTGATATTCTTTTGTATACACACATGCCCATACACACAATTTTCCTTATCCTTTGTTGACTATCTAGGTTGAGTCCATATTTTAACTACTGCCAAACACGTCAAGGCAGGTAGCTCTTTAACATGTTGCTTTTTCTCCTTGGGATATACATCCAGTAGACCACATGCAAACATTATCTTTTAGTTTTTAAAGGGAGCCTTTCATATTTTCCATAATGAATATATTAATTTATATTTCCTATAGAACCCTAAGTATATGAATGCATTTTTCCTATATATCCTCTCTGGCATTATTTTTTTGTGTGTGAAAATAGTCAATATAATTATAGTAAGATGATATTTCATAGTATTTTGTAACTCCATTTCCCTGATGGAAATTTAGTGATCATAATTTTAATTAAGATATTTTTGTAAAATATAGTAGAAAGAAACATGGATTTGTTCTTACATATAAAAAGAACAATTGTCATAGCAGGATAATTGTGTCATTTTTACACAGTGATGAAATGTTAAATGTTACATAAAAGTCAGAGTGATGACTTTTTTACTTTAAATTTATATAAACTAACTTTCACAAACGTTATTGCTGAGTTTTTATAACTTAGCTAGCTTTATAATTAGTTGCACTCTGATGAAATTTTCTAAAAATGTAAGAGTATTCTGATTAAGTATTCACGGTTTTCTTGTTTCTGCTTCTATGATTTATAAAAGCATGTAATCTGTTATTCAGAGAACATTTACTTAACTAAGTGTAAATATTAGAAATAAAACATATTGGAGTGACCATTTTTTAATATTTCCTGTTTTGACAAGTAATATATATCAGGAATATGAAAAAATGTATCTCAGGAAAATACTATTGGTTTATGGGAGAACCAAAAACAACTGCCTCCTCAAGTCTCATAACATCATTCTCAGAGACACTTAGCCATACTATCTCTATCATTATTTTAGGTTTTCCACTGTATAGAAACACTGACTGATAAATTATTGTTCCATACAAAGGATTTGTTAACTATCAAGCCATCACTTTCTAGGAGAATAATGTATTGATTGTCATGAGTTTGATATTCACTTTAATGTCTAAGGCACAAAATACCTTCAGCTTTACTACTGATTATTTTAATTCAGCAGTAGGTTGGAAAGTCCACAGACCATAGTTAATAACTGAGTAGTAGTGACTGTTATCAATGTACAAAACATTGAGATGTTTCTAAAGTCTTTTAATTACACCCCTGGGGAAGTTATATTCAAGGGACATTTTTAGGTAAGCAAACAGAGAAGTGGCCTTAGGGAAACCAACATCGTTCAACATTTCCTGAGCTTACAGCAACTTAATTTCTTTCTCATATTAAGTTGTGTACTATCCAGGGGCATCATCCTTTTAACGATTTTTTGGCTCTGACTCTTCATCTGGGCCAATTCATTTAAACCTCTCAGGACTTAAAGGTAAGCCAAATTTGACTGTATTTCTTCCGAGACTATGTTGGCTGTGAGTTTTTAAGGAGTAGATATTACAAATGTGTAATCTTAAATTTATTTATACATAAAATTTCAAAGACCTAAGAATTATCAAACATACTTTTGGTATCTGAGCATCTTGCATGATCTGTGATTATCAGATACTGATCAAAGTACATACATTCTACAAGGTTCAAAGACCAGTATCTAAACCATCCTGTAATATTTCAATATTCACTCAGAAGCAACTCCAGCTGGAATCTTACTCTTTGTATAGTCAAGTAGACTATGTGGATATGAGAGAACACGGATATTATTTAAAGAAATCCTTAGTAGGCTTGCATTTTTCTAAGTTATTTCATATGCTCTTTAATACATTGTATTTAACACTTATGTATGTGAAGCTCATTATTGTGGAATACAGGGAGTAAGAACAACAGTGCTAACTAGCCTCTTTGAGCTAGCACAGTCTGCTCTAGATCCTCAATGGAAACTCATATCACTTGGCCTCGATTATTCCTCTGCCAGCACCTTGGCATAACTTGGAGTTTCTCTTACTGTACCTTGTAATACTGTTTATTGTTTCATGTCTTATAATACAACTTTAAAATAGAGTCAAACTATCTTGATCTCAACCAAATTCTGACACTTGTTAATAGTAAATTCTGGAGTAGAATTAATTAAGTTTCTTATTGCTGTTTCCTCCTTAGATAAAATGTAAAATGGCACAGTTGTGCTTGACACATAAGAATCTTGTGTGAAGTAAAGAATACACTATGTGCCCTAAAAGTTCTGATTGTGCATGTGTTAGTTTTATATGATCATTAAGAATATAAAGTCCTTTATGAAAGGGACTGACCACACTTTACCTGGTATTTTGTTGTTAATAATATTTTCACTTTGTGTGTTTTTTTTTATTGAGAATTACATAGATGTAGATGATGAAATAAGATCATATCTACTCCATTTTCCACTTTCAGTCCCTCTTCCACTCCCTCAACAAATCCTCCTCACGGTCTCATATCTTTTCTCTTCATTTATTTTTCATAAACCACTAAGTCAGTTAGTGCCGCCCACAAGTGCATGGATGTGGGAATCATTCACCGGATCATGGTTATGCTATAAGTAGCCACATCTTCAAAAATGAGTTATTCCTCCTCCCTCATCTTCTAATAGCTACTGGTAAGGGAAAAGGCCAGAAGGTTATGTACCCGATTTGTAGTGGAACTTTGATGGGCTTGCTATTGTTCAGATCTTGTACGAGTCGCCCCAGGTGCTATGACGAATACGCTGAGTATGATAGGTAGCTATGCCATGTCCAGAGGACATTTGTCAGCACTCTTCTCAATCCTCTGGCTATTACATTTGTTTTACCTTCTTTTCAGTGATCTTCCCTGAGTCTAGAGGGGAGAGAGTTAATATAGATGTCCCATTTGAGGGCTGAGAACTCAGTCTATTAGTCTTAGCATTTTAATCAGTTATGCCTCTCTCTCTCTCCACTGACTTCTGACCACAACTGAGTGCAGCCTCAGTCTATGGGGATAAACAAATAATTAGAAAGAACTTTGAAAACATGGCCATTTACCCAAATAACAGTATCAGGTTCTACCCTGGGGCCTGTGACCTCTTCTGCCATGGCTTTTTGAACCAGAGTTACAGTACTGTGTGTGAAATTCTTCCTCATGGCACAGACCTCAAATCTAATCTGAAGCAATCAGTTACCCCAATACAGTCATCCCACCATTGCACCAATGATACCACTTGTCTGGCAGGTTGTTATTGCAGCATTCAAGGTACCATGCTAGGTAAGACCATAAATGTCTTTTCTCCCCCAAAAGCCTGTGTAGCCCCCTTCTGGCCTCAAGAAAACTAACCAGTAAGGAGTAACTGTTCCCAGTCAGTTGAGACTGAATTCTCTATATCCTATAATAAACATGTATGCGATCTTCAGCAATAAGGACTTGCCATGCTTCTATGGCAAGTGACCAGAAACAAGGGTAGTACTCGTGTTGTCTGGAGATGTCTGAGATGTCTGAGACCTATGTGACCAATAAAGCATAGGTAGGAATCCCATGCCTTGCACTGCAATTTTTCATTTAATAATTTGTTTTCTGAGAGCGACGTTGTCCACCATGCAGAGTAAAATCTGTTCAAACTCCTTTTTATTTGTTTATTTCTAGTTTTTTGGCTTCCTTGTGTGCTCCAATTTAAACACTCAAAACAAAATATTTGAAGTTAGGATCCACTTATGAAAAAGAACATAGTTTTGCTTTTCTGGGCCTAAGTGGCATTGCTCAGCATAATTTTTTTCCATTTGCATCCCCTTTCCTGCAAATTTCATTTTTCTATATTGCTGAGTAATATGTCATTGTGTATATGTGCCACATTTTCTCATTCATTCATCTGTTGATGAAAACCTAGATTGATTCAATTTCCTAGCTATTGTGACTACAGCAGCAACAAATGCAGATGTGCAGATGTCTCTGTGGTAGGATATTGAATAAATGTCCTTTGTAGTATAACTGGGTCATATGACAGTTCTGTTTCCAGTCCTTTGGGGATACTTCCAGACTGACTTCCAAAGTGACTGCACTTGCTTTCCCAAGGACATTGCAGCTGTCTTAGTTTGGGTACATGCACGCTAATATTTCTTTCACAGTGACAAAATCAACTAATGACTTACTCAAACTATCCCCTATTTTAATTGGTATATGACTATATTTCTTGGGCATAGCGCAAGCTGTGAATAACTTGGAAATAGCAAAGGAAAACAACTGGGACTCTGAAAGCAATCAGATTATGATTTTTCAAAACATTATAGTGCCGGGGTTCAGCCTCGGCTCAGGTTCAGGTCCTGAGATGGGAAAGGGACATCAGCGCAAGGAAAAATTCTGACCACCAAGTGGATTGCACTCGTGGCCCCAAATAGCTCAAGCCATCTTTATTTATACTTTAACAGTGTTTTATTTTTGTTTTGTTTTTGTTTTTGCTAAGATTACATTAACAGCTTTATTATTGGATCCTATTTTTGACTTTTAAGATACATCATATTTTAAGAAATACATAACAGTCATTATAAAAGCCCCCATTGTTCCTTTTTGTGTTTCCCCAAATGTATTTTCCCATTGCCTACATAACCTTATTCTGGACATAAAGGTCAGCATTTTTACAGACTTAACTAAATACTTAGCCAGACACATCCTGCTTTTATTGCACTTATGTCAGCCAGCAGCTACTTGTGGTTACAAAGTTAAAAAGTAATAGACATGGGTACAGTACTTTAAGGTCAACAATATCAAAGCTAAGCAATTCTTTCATGCTGGCAAGATATATTTTTATACAGATCCTTTTTCTACAAGAGGGTCCATGTCTCAATCTCTCTGTAAAAGGCAGACTTTGATAAGGTGCTGTTTCCCCATCTCACTATATCATACTTCTTTCAACAATATAAGCTCCTATGTATGATAAAGATGGATCTATCCATCCCACATTTTCCCCAATGCATTTTCCACATTGGATCATACTAGATCCTATTATTGATTAGATATGCTTGGTGTCCAGGGAACTTTCTCGCAACAGTTGGCACTATGTGTACTCCTGAGGCTTTTTTCCTATTCTGTGTACTCATGCCTTACTTTCCTTTCCCGAACTGTGAGACATGGTTAATGTTCAGAAAAGTTCCCAGGATTATGGGTTGTAGTTAGTAATTCCAGATAAGAAATTTGAGGAGCATTAGTTCTCTGCTGATTCTAAGGGGAAAACATTTGAGAAAACACAGAATTTCCAGGGAAAATTATGGCTGTTGCCTCTGTGACTGACAAAGTAAAACTGAAAACCACCCAAAGAATCAACAATATAATGAGAGAGAAAAGGGCCTGCAAGCTATACGGATTCAGTAAAGTCCTGTGCTGCACTGCCCCATAGTTCACTGGTCCTTGCCAAGTTAGAGACCATCTTCCATGGTCTTGCCTCATGGAGACCCATTGGACATTCATATGCTGATCCCAAGATGAGGCTGCACAGCTCCCAACACTATAGCTATGCCTTGTTTTCCTGTGTGACTGCTATTGCAGCCAAAGCCTTATTTGTTGGTAGGGAGAGAAGATAGTGTTGATGGGAAACACAACCCAGGCACCAACACATAAATTTATGTTTTAATGTGTTATAAATTTGAGTTGTTTTGCATAACCTTGAATCTTTTTATGACATCTCATATTGTAAAATGTTTAATTGGAAATAAACTGTTCAACACTTTGCACCACCTGCCTTAAAAAATGTATCCAGTTGATGTCAGTAAGGGATGGATTTGAGAGAATTTGAAGGCACAAGAGGATAAAAAATTGTAATTCAAACACAATCTGGGTGTAAGTTTCTTAATATCCAAGACGAATTGGTTCCCAGATCCCAAGATTCAAAATGTTCAGATGCTAAGGTTCTTTACATAATGACTCAATAGTTGCATACATCTTACTTGTATCCTGTCAAAAGTTGAACCATGTCTATATTACTTATAATGCCTAATATATAAATGTTATGTACATAGTTGCTATATCATATTGTTTATGATATAATAGAAGGAAACTATCTGTAAACATTTACAATGCACAGGTGGTTGATTCTGCTCATGTAAAATTTACAGATACAGAGAGCTGGGGGTTTTTTTTTTGTCTGCTAACTTTGATCAATGACATCTATCTGGCTTTGAATTGTGTTGGCAAGTAGTTGATACTTATTAGTGGGAATCTTCTTAACAGCTTCATACAAAGTCTCAGTTTTGCAAAAACTTTGAAGCTAGATTTTTAGAGGAAGTAAAAGAATCCTTCAGCTTATGCTAAACATGGAGGCAGATGGATTCTGGAGTACAATGGATGGTACATTTCAAGTTCTCCCCTTACCCATAACAATTAAGAGACAAACAGAAGTGCCTTTATCTATATAACCTTGCTGAAAATATAAAATAACCTGGGGTCATCATGACAAGTGTTTCAAGGGTTTTTAGCGGAAGATAAGTATGTATGTATACTCAAGAGTTGTCTAACCAAGCTTATTTCTTTCTTTATCCTTTTGTTGTTGTTACTTTTGATATTTTATTTTAATTGCAACACTTTTTCCTTCTCCTACCTTTAAACCCTCACTTAAACCCCTCTCTACTGTCCTTCAAAACAACGGCCTCTCTTTTCATCCATAGTTGCTGCATGCATATAATTATTTACATACACATTATATATTCTTAAATATAACTGGTTGAGTCATGTAATACTTGCATGGTATGATTTCAGGGGTGACCATTTGGCATTAGACAAACAGTGTGCTCTTCCCAAGGGAGGGCCACCTCTCACTCCCAGCTTTACTCACTTGCTTATAGATCTTTGTGCAGGGATGAGACCTCATGAGTTTTTTCTCATGCATTTTGGCATGCCCATTTGTGTCTTACTTATGCTTCTATTTCCTCTGCTAAATTTTGTCCACATCTCACACATACATTTTCTCTTAATTTGTAGCCTGCCATATATAATTAAAAGAACTTGCCGGTTTACCTTGAAATTTAAAGCTTTTAGGAGCCCATTCCCTATGGTGGGATGCCTTACTCAGCTTTGATGCAGTGTGGGAGAGGCTTGGTCCTGCCTCAACTTGATGTGCCAGGCTTAGCTGACTCCCCATGGGAGGCCTTACCCTTTGGGGGAGTGGATGGGGGTGGTGTGGAGAGAGCAGGAGGAGGGGGTGGAAGGGAGGGGAAACTGTGGTTGGTATGTAAAAAGAATTTAAAAAATGCATAAAAAAAGAAATTTAAGGGAAGGGCATTATAATTTAGGCTGTGTTTGATTTTTGTTATAAGGAGAGCTTTGCCATTTCAGAACTTGCAATGAACTGATAGCCCCATGACTTACAGTCTTCTCCTAATTTGAAGTGTAGTAACTTTACCGTGCATCTTGACATTGGCACATGGTATTGATATACAAATGAAGTGTGGTAATATTATGTTGTGCATGAATAGCATAAGTGGAAATAAATGCGCAAGACTCTATTTGTTCAATTTCTTTTCTTCTCTTGATTGCAACACACATGAACTGAGTTCATGTCTCTGAAGTTTGAGAAATCATATTACTATTACATTAGTAACATTTTTAATAACATAATTCTTTATTGATTCTTTAGAAATTTCACATCATACAACCCAATCCTGTTCACCTCCTGGTAGCGCCATATCCTTCCCTACCCCTGCTTCATCTCCCTCCCAAAAGATACCCCCCCAATCAATTCAAAACAAAACAAAACAAACAAAAAACCCAACTGTCTCTTCCATCTTTCTAACACCTCTTCATTCTTCATAGTGGCATTGGGTACTACAGTGTGTCACACAGTGTACCCTTTTATCTGATCAGCCCCAGCGACAAAATAATTATTGCAATGAGTCATTGGTCTGGTTCAAGGCCTCTGGCCTTTGGCACGCCATCATTGCTGGACCCTCACCAAAACTCGTCTTGGATATCCTGCTGTTGCTCTGAGTCACAAAGATCCTGCAGTTGTCATTTAGCAGGACCAGTTCCTTCATGTACTCCAGCAGGTCATAGATAGGGTAGATGTTAGGGTGGGCCAACCAACCCAAGGCCTAAGATGTGGGTCTGGGTGGTAACTGAGCCAGTTGGTCTGGACCACGCCCCCTCAGGTGAGGGGCAGAGCCAGATCTCCTAGGCCCATGCCATCATGGCCAGCTTTCCCATGCTGATTATAAGGGATGGGACCCTCTCTCCTGAGTGTGTGTGGGGCAGCTCTTCCATGGGGGGCAGGGGTAGCTCTCGTGCTGTAGTGTCTAGTAGGGGGCAGGGCCAACCATCTCCGGTCCAGTGAGGGGCAGGGCTGGCTCAGCATTGCCTTTAAATGGCTCCTGACCCTGGTGGCTACACGAGCCAAGACGTCATCACAGACCCCAGCCGGAGCAGGAACACAGACCAAGACATGGCCTTCGGCAGCAGCTCAGGCCTGGACTTCACCATGGCCCTGTGGCAGCACAGGCCACCCAGATCAGTATGGCCCAGGCAGCAGCAAGGCCCTTGGACACCAACATGGTCTCAGGTAGCTGTCCAGACTCCCGACATCCATAAGCACAGTCCTTGGTGGTGACAGGAGCCACAGACATCAGCTTAGACCCTGGCTGCTGTTGGAAATTAGTAACATTTGAAAGTTGATTGATACTAACCATTGTTAAAATCTAGTCTCTCCAAATGGATAAGAATCTGGATATCTTCAGGAGGGAATTAGTGGATGTTCAAGGTGTCCCTCTCTTCTGGAGCATTGCTGAGCAGTGGTCCCAAGTGGAGTCATTTGAGGCCCGACCTGACGATCTTTTGATCTCCACCTATCCCAAATCTGGTAAGAACTTTTAATTTATTCACTCTAGGCAGTTAGATAATGATCTGCACTCAGGAACTTTCTTGCCTGCAGATACTTGTCTAATCTAAGCTAAGTTTTTCTAACCTAACATGTTAAAGGAGTATTGTGGCTAGCTGGGACAATATTGCCTCAGATTAGATAGATTCATGTCCATTTCTGAAATTCCAGTAAGTATCCTATGAATTTACTTGGATCCACAATCAATCAAACTTCCTACCTAATAAGTACTCTAATATCAACTCTCCTCTATGTTCCCTAAGGGGAAAAACAAACAAACAAACTAGAATTTAAGAGATTCTGATCTACCAAGATCACACAAACCCCACATGATCCCAGGGTCTTTGGAAGTGAACAAATGTACCGTAAGACATTGTAGGTAGGGAAAACAAGGTGGTTTGGGCCAAATGTTTCTCAGACAAAATATTGGGTTTGATTGTGACATTGCCTTACATGGGTATCATTTCTAGTGCCTGGAAACAATCCAAAAGTGCAAACATTCATGTTTCATTTATTAAAATGTTATCTACATAGATCAATTATAATATATTTCAGTGTTTCAGTTACTATTATGAGAACAGCTAAAAAGGTATTTTTTCTTCCTTGTTATATTCTTTCAATAGAAATGACTCACTCACCTGATAATCAAAGGATATAGGCAATTGAGTAGACTGCGTTCTCACACAATATTGGCACTTTTTCAAAGGACTGGTGAGATACTTTATCATACTATTCAGAGTGAATCACGATTCTGAGCTCAAAGGGGCCCTATTGCTGTATGTAGCATCCTGCTTGTTACAGGCAAAGGTTCTTTGTATGTTTTTCACACCTCCACTATATGTTGGTCATCTTTATCTAATATTCTCTTCAATTCAAATCTATAATAGCAAGATTGGCTATTTTCTCTGCCCATACTACTCAGGAACCAACTCAAAAGTATTTTAGAATATTTGGATTTAAATCAAACCATTTTGACCAAGGAGTATTGGGGAGGGGACGAGACTGTGTTACCATTACTTGTTCACTATTTCTTACACACCTTTGTTTTATTTACTTTCTGAGGCTTTTAATGTTAGATTTTATTCAATAAATATGCCTACATCCCTGATAGATGAGAGTGTTTCCTGTGATGTGTCGTGGTGCACACCTTTGATCCCAGCACTCGGGAGGCAGAGGCAGGTGGATCCCTGACTTTGAGGCCAGCCTGATCTGCAGAGTGAGTTTCAGGACAGCCAGGGCTACACAGAGAAACCATGTCTTGAAAAAACAAAAACAAAACAAAACAAAAACCAAAAAAAAAAAAAAACAAAACAAAAGAAAAAACACAAAAAAGCCCAAAGAAACAAACAAACAAACAAAAAAGGAGAGCATTTCCTGGGAAGGAGTAAGAGAAAAAATAGAAGTGGAAATAAAAACCACATTTTGTTTGTTTGTTTGCTTGCTTATTTCAGATATTACAACACACCTCTGCCTCTCTTGACTTTCTCATGTTATTTTCAACAGAGATGTTTAATTTCTTCCATTTTCCCCTTAGGGACAACCTGGATCAGCGAAATACTGGATTTGATCTATAACAACGGGGATGCAGAGAAGTGTAAACGAGATGCAATCTATAAACGAGTGCCTTTCATGGAGCTTATAATTCCTGGATTGTCAAACGGTATTTTTTTTCTGACAATTCCTTTTCATTATAGGAATAAATCTACCTGTGTTCTTTGTATATGTGAAGGAGTCAAGAGCAACAATCATACACAAAGAAAAAGCGCTATGAAATCGGTGTGTAGAGGAGTTAGAATTTGGTGAGGCTCCATTTCCTCAAAGATAACATCTACATATGTGGAGATCTTGATCTAACTTAAATCTCTTACTGTATGGAAGTCCTTATTATTTAACTAGTGTATCATATTATAATCAAGGAAATTCAATATTTAATCCAACAAAATGTGACTAGTTAGTTTAAATATATGTATATTACTAATACAATAAGTATAAACTCAATAAAATATGGAAATACGTTGCTTTGCATTATTTTAAATCTTGAAAAAATAGAAATCAATATTATGACATAATTCTATCATAGAATTTGAATAAGAGAGATTGACAAGGACTTTGAAATATTTTCATACTGTAAGCAAGATAAAAAGGTGAAGGAAAAAACCTAGAGACTATTTAACAACCACTCTTTCTGCTCCATCAAGATGTTTCAAATGAGGAACTGTGTTTATAGACAAATGTGAAGATAATAATACTATCGTACTTACAGAGGTAAAATAGATCAGTTAGCCATGACTTTCTATGGTTTGTATTCTTTGGGATTTTAGGAACATAGGAATCTGTTGAGCCTTATAGCCAACAAAACAGAAAAAAAGAAAAAAAAGCTTACTGAGCCATTAAATGATTAGGAAGTCTTAGGATGAATTGCAAAGAAGCCATGTGATTCCACACTTATAATGCAGTTTGTTAATGGGTATGCTTGTAGGTATTGAACTGTTGGAAGGCATGCCGTCTCCTCGGCTGGTGAAAACTCATCTACCTGTTCAACTTCTTCCTTCCTCATTTTGGAAAAATGACTGCAAGGTAGAAAGTGAAAAATAATCCCCCTGGCTTTTCATTTCTTTTCATTTTTGTTATTTTTTGAGGTTAGAATATAATCACATCATTTCCACCTTCCATTTCCTCCCTCTAACCCTACCTATATACTCCTCCCTTTTGCTGTCATTAAAATTCATGGCTTTTCCCCTTTAACTGTTGACATATGTATGTGTGTGCATGACATATATGTATATTCCTCAACATATACAACCTGCTCAGTGTGTATAATGTTATTGGTGTGTCTGTGTGTTTTTAACTATAAAAAAAGTTACTGTGAATGTTGGATGAGTGATTACAAAGCAATAGAATGGCAGTTATAGCCAAGGGTCAATATGACAATCCTGGACACCAATTATGAAAAGGGTATTGACACTACTCTTGAATCACTGTCAGATTTTTCTTTCTTTCTTAATTATTTCCCCTGCCATTCAATTATTTTTAAACAATTGATATTCAAATAATACCAGAACAGATTCATTGAAACTTATAGGAATTGACAGTTACATGTAATTCTATAAATGAACCAATCAATATTTATAATTGAATATTATGTATAGATAAGTCTGCAAGCAATCTAGTATAATGCATACATATTATTTTACTAATTATAACTGATATATAATTATATACATTCATACATTTCATGATTTTATTTTAATAAATTTTTCAAGCATAACGTGAGGAGAAAAGTACAAGGACACTAAATAAATAGCTTCATGATTATTTAGCAAATAAGCATACCTAGGAAACCCAGTCAAAGTATTCCATCACCCCAAAAGTTCGGTTCCAACAAACTTACAGTAATAACTTCTGTGTTTTCACCATAAGTAACTTTGCCTGGTTTTCCTGTAATTACAAACTGTGTTTAATATGCAATTAATTGTCATTTCTCTCAAGACACATGTGAAAGCTATTCCTATTGTATAAGTTTATGTTCTCTGTTGTATTACAGAAAGAGGCTAATCAGCTCTCTATACATGCAATCCTTAGATTTTATTCAGATTTTTTTGTACCATAAATTGTGTGAATGAAGACCAAAAGTCCAAATTTTAACAAGAGCACATTTAAATTTTATTCAAGTTAAAGTCTGAGGATCAATAACATACAGTATCATATAAACATGACCACTTCACAGAGTACTTATGAACAGCACTACTGATAGATAGTTGAGTTCCTGCCAGTTGTCAGCAATAGAAATAATGTTGTGCATATTTTCTGTCTTTTTGTTTATGTATGCACACCTTCTCTTGGATGCATACTTAGGGATAGAATTATTGAATCTATACATGCTCTCTCACTTGTTTAGTAGATATTTTAAAATAGTATTTGAAGTCTTGATGAGCAGTGTTAACTAGGTTGCTGCATTCTTCATTATGATGAAATATAGGTAAACATTTCATTTGATTCACATCAGTGGATACTCAGGGGTTTCTTTTTGCTTTCTTATTGACTAATTAGGTTAAGACCTTTATTTTGGCTATTGACTACTTGGATGGCTTCACTGAGTTATCTCTTCTTCTGCATCATTTACATAATGGCTTCTTTTCTTCTCAGTACACACACACACACACACACACATACACACACACACACACACACACACACACAGAGAGAGAGAGAGAGAGAGAGAGAGAGAGAGAGAAGACAGAGACAGAGAGAGACAGAGACAGAGAGACAGAGACAGAGGTAGATAAACAGATATTTCAGTAGTGAAAATTAATAACAGTGCCAGAAGGAGGTATGGTTTGCTTTCAGAAGTTTGTGGAGACATCCTCAAAGCATCCTCTCTATACTAAATAAGTCAAATACATTTTGCAAAAAGGCTACAGATGTTATTGCTGGATGCTTTGGGCTAATTGCCATAGTCAACTGATAGTGAGATAAGAAATGACTAGTAATGTTTACAGGGTTTAATGTTTTCCTCAATAAATTCAGAAGTAAACTATACTACACCTCTTTTTTTCTTTTTAAATGTTTTTTATTTATTTTTCTATTATCATCTTGATACAGTATAAATTCTTATCCTAATAGTGAAATGTTTCATTGAGGTTTGCCCAGTAATTGAGTAAAACCAAAACTTATTATAAGCCACAATCATCCTAGGGTCCCCCCTGCTATATAGCCTCCTGGTTCTGTAGGTTGCAGTCTGAAGGTTGTTCTTACTTTATATCTAGGATCCAATTATGAGTGAGTACATTCCATGTTTGTACTTCTGGGTTTGGGTTACCTCACTCAGGATGATATTTTTTAGTTCCATCCATTTACCTGCAAATTTCATGCTCTCATTGTTTTTCTCTGCTGAGTAGTACTCCATTGTGTATATGTACCACATTTTTTAAATCCATTCTTCAGTTGACGGGCATCTAGGTTGTTTCCAGGTTCTGGCTATTACAAATAGTGCTGCTATGAACATAGTTGAGCACATATCTTTGTGGTATGATTGAGCATTCCTTGGGTATATGCCCAAGAGTGATATGGCTGGGTCTTGAGGTAAATCGATTCCCAATTTTCTGAGAAATTGCCATACTGATTTCCACAGTGGTTGTACAAGCTTGCACTCCCACCAACAGTGGAGGAGTGTTCCCTTTGCTCCACATCCTCTCCAACATTGACTGTAGTTAGTGTTTTTGATCTTAGCCATTCTGACAGGTGTAAGGTGGTATCTCAGAGTCGTTTTGATTTGCATTTCTCTGATGATTAAGGATATTGAGCAATTCCTTAAATGTCTTTCAGCCATTTGAGCTTCTTCTGTTGAGAATTCTCTGTTTAGCTCTATAGGCCATTTCTTAATTGGACTGTTGGGCATTTTGATGTCTAATTTCTTGAGTTCTTTATATGTTCTAGATATCAGCCCTCTGTCAGATGTGGGGTTGGTGAAGGTCTTTTCCCATTCTGTAGGCTGTCTCTTTGTCTTATTGACCATGTCTTTTTCCCTACAAAAGCTTCTCAGTTTCAAGAGGTCCCATTTATTAATTGTTGTGCTCAGTGTCTGTGCTGCTGCTGTTATATTTAGAAAGTGGTCTCCAGTGCCAATGCGTTCAAGAGTACTTCCTACTTTCTCTTCTATTAAGTTTAGCATAACTGGATTTATGTTGAGGTCTTTGATCCACTTGGACTTTAGTTTTGTGCATGGTGACAGATATGGATCTATTTGTAATCTTTTATGTGTTGACATCCAGTTATGCCCGCACCATTTGTTGAAGATACTTTCTTTTTTCCATTGTATAGTTTTTGGCTTCTTTGTCAAAAATCAGGTGTTCATATGTGCATGGATTAATGTCAGGGTCTTCAATTCGATTCCATTGGTCTGTATGTCAGTTTTTATGCCAGTACCAAGCTGTTTTTATTACAATAGCTCTATAGTAGAGCTTGAGGTCAGGGATGGTGATGCCTCCAGAGGTTGCTTTATTATACAGGATTCTTTTAGCTATCCTGAGTCTTTTGTTTTTCTATATGAAGTTGAGTATTTTTGTTTCCAAGTCTGTGAAGAATTGTGTTGGGATTTTGATGGGGATTGCATTGAGTCTGTAGATTGCTTTTGGTAAGATTGCCATTTTTACTATGTTAATCCTGCCTATCCATGAGCATGGGAGATCATTCAATTTTCTGGTATCTTCTTCAATTTCTTTCTTTAGAAATTTAAAGTTCTTATCAAAAAGGTCCTTCACTTGTTTAGTTAGTGTTATCCCAAGATATTTTATATTATTTGTGGCTATTGTAAAGGGTGATGTTTCTCTGGCATCTTTCTCAGCCCTTTTATCATTTGTGTATAGGAAGGCTATTGATTTTTTTGAGTTGATCTTGTATCCTGCCAATTTACTGAAGGAGTTTATCAGCTGTGGGAGTTCCCTGTAGAATTTTTGGGGTCACTTATGTATACTATCATATCATCTGCAAATAGTGAAAGTTTGACTTCTTCCTTTCCAATTTGTATCCCTTTGATCTCCTCTTGTTGTCTTATTGCTCTAGCTAGAACTTCAAGTACTATATTGAATAAATATGGGGAGAGTGGACAGCTTTGTCTTGTTCCTGATTTTAGTGGAATTGCTTTGAGTTTCCGTTTAATTTGATGGTGGCTGTTGGCTTGCCTGTAAATTGCCTTTATTATGTTTAGGAATGTTCCTTGTATTCCTGGTCTCTCTAAGACCTTTATCATGAAGGGGTGTTGGATTTTATCAAAGGCTTTTTCAGCATCTAATGAGGTGATCATGTGGGTTTTTTCTTTCAGTTTGTTTATATGTTGTATTACATTGACAGATTTTCGTAAGTAACTGTTAGGATTTCCACAAAACACCAAGCTAACAGCCATAGCATATGTGCAGAGAACCTGATACAGACCCATGTAAGCCCTGTGCATGCCACCTCAGTCTCTGTGAGCCCATATGAGCTCTGTGTAGCTGATTCAGTGGGCCATGTTCTCCTGGTGTCCTCCATCCACTCTGACTCCTACAATCAGTCTTTCCACGGGGTTCCTGATCTCTGAGGGGAGGGACTGATGAAGACCTCTAATTTAGACTCTCTCTCCCTATAATGTGTGGCTGTGGGTCTGCGCACTTGCTCCCAATCTGCTGCTGGCAAAAGCCTCTCTGGTGACAACTAGACAAGGAACCAGTATATGAGTATAGCAGAACATCATTAGGAATCATTTCATTGATTTTATTTTATTTTATTTACTTTTGTCCAGTTGTGTTTGGTTCTACCCTACATCTCTGGTCTACCCAATCTAGGGTTCTTGACCATCCAGGCAGTGTAAGGCATGGGCTCCCTCTCATGACATGAGCCTCAACATTGGTTGGCACAAGTTCTGCATCACCATTGCCCCAGTACATCCTGCAGGCAGGACAGATTGTAGGTAGAGGGTTTTGTTACTGGGTTGCTGTCCAGGTTTCTCTTTCTGTAGCCTGCAGAGTTCCTTCTCATGCCAAAGAGAGTACAACATGGGGTAGGAATGAATGCTCTAGTTCTTATTGTAGTTATTTTTCATGTTCCAAAAGACAATCTTTTAAAAGGTTAAAGAAAATGCAGATGTGTCAGAAATGGGAGATGAGCTTTTGAGTATTAAAACAATATACAGTTGTGAATGTACTGTGTTGGGCATAGTTCCACAAATATCATGACTGGAGAACTATAAAGGATAAATAAATAACCTGATAATGTAAGCAATAGCTAAAAACTATTAAATTACAAAAATAAATTCCAGCCTTCCATTTGTGCCCCTACAGATGGTCTATGTGGCACGGAATGCCAAAGATGTGGCTGTTTCTTACTATTATTTCTACCAAATGGCAAAAATGCACCCAGAGCCTGGTACCTGGGAGGAGTTCCTTGATAAATTCATGGCTGGGCAAGGTGAGTCCAACTGTTCTTTTAATTATGATTTCAAAACTAATAGGGATTTTTTTCAAGGCAACATAAAGTTTAAAATCTAAATCCTATGTTTATTATAAAATTAATGTTTACAAAACCATCTACTAATACATTAGGGAGACTAAAAAGAAAGAATACAAGACCATTTTTTCTTTGAGGGGGCTTTTGGATAATTTCTGATATATATGTTTCTGGTCCTTGGTTTCATCATTTCATTAGTGGTGAATGACTGCTGGCAATTTATTTAAGTTCTTTCAAATCTCAGTGTATCTGATGGATTATTTTAATTGTGTGTCCATTCTTTGGAATCTCTTCTTTGCCATTCAAAACTCCTGAGCGGCTGTCCCTTTAGAGTCTGTTCTGTTACAAACACAGTCTCTTTCTTTCATACTCATGATGGTAACTGTAGAAAAAAATTCTCAATAAACATGTTCCCATATAAATCCCCTGTTGCTAGAGTTTTTCTGCCTGGCCCACAGTCAGGATAAATCTCTTTCACCTGCCAGTCCTACAGCCGCTCAGACCCAACCAAGTAAACACAGAGACTTAATATTGTTTACAAACTGTATGGCCGTGGCAGGCTTCTTGCTAACTGTTGTTATATCTTAAATTAATCCATTTCTATAATTCTGTTCCTTGCCACATGGCTCATGGCTTACCGGCATCTTTACAGGCTGCTTGTCCTGGTGGTGGCTGGCAGCGTCTGGCAGCCTCTCCTTCCACCTTCCTGCTCTTTTTATTCTCTCTTTTTATTCTCTCTGTTAGTCCCGCCTATACTTCTTGCCTAGCCACTGGCCAATCAGTGTTTTATTAGCAATACATTTGCCATACAGAACATCCCACAGCATTTCCCCCCCCTTTTTTTTTCCAAAAGGAAGGTTTTAACCTTAACAAAGTAAATTACATATAATTTGGGAATTTGGGCGTAGCTTCTCTTACTGCTTCCTGTTGGAGGGGGGTGCTGTATCTTATGGGGACACAAAGAAAATTTTAGGATCATGGAGTAGTCCGTGAGGGTGTATCGTCTGAGCCAGTTGCCTTGAAATGGTTCTGGATGTTGGATCATCTGGGCCTTGGTGTCATCAGAAACCTTTCAGGTGGTCTTGGCTGGTCAAACCTGATGTATCTTAATCTGTAACAAATCCATAGCCTCTGGCTTTCTGTGGGAACAAAAGCAGAGCTTCCTTTCCAAAGCAACATATCCTTACATCCAAATTTTGAAGTCAAGGTATCTTTAAAATATACATACTGGTTTAACTCAGCTTCCTTTACAATCAAATATCTCTCTGCAGTTAAGAATCCCAAAGACAACACAATGCAGATTCTCTGTGTGATATCCATCTTTACGTGGCTTATATTTTATACTACCTTTACTGTCTCTTTAAAGACTTCATTTTTCAAAACTATTTCTTTATATAACTATATATATTCCTTTTTATCTCTCTTTAAAGCCTACGTACATTTTTACACACATTTTAAAGCATTTAAAGTCTTGTTCCATCTGAATCTGTTTTATTGTGAATCAATTGTTTTAAACTGCAGCATTCTAAGACTGAAATGGTGCTGTGTCTGCTGGCTCCGCCCACCTCAGCTTCCCAACATGGCGGTGGTACATTTACCGCTAGCTCTGGGAGCTATCGTGGGTCTATACTTTTATCCAAGCAGCGTGTAGCCCAGAAACCTCTTTTTTTGTTTTGTACTAGCAAAGGCTAAATCCACCACGCAGTTTAATGTGCCACTTGCAGACGCCTCATTCCCGCCATACTGCAGGTCAAACACTCACGCCAGGAACCCGCCATACAGTAGCTCAAGCCCGCAGGCTGGGGCTAACTTGAAAGAGACAACTAGGAAGCTGTTTTAGCTCCGTTTTAGAATCTTCTTTTTACGCTTTCTCAGGTTTTAAGTGGAAATTCCTGCCCCACGTTCTGGCACCATTAGTTGCTAGAGTTTTTCTGCCTGACCCATGGTCAGGATAAATCTCTTTCACCTGCCAGTCCTACAGCCGCTCAGACCCAACCAAGTAAACACAGAGACTTAATATTGTTTACAAACTGTATGGCCGTGGCAGGCTTCTTGCTAACTGTTGTTATATCTTAAATTAATCCATTTCTATAATTCTGTTCCTTGCCACATGGCTCATGGCTTACCGGGATCTTTACAGGCTGCTTGTCCTGGTGGTGGCTGGCAGCGTCTGGCAGCCTCTCCTTCCACCTTCCTGCTCTTTTTATTCTCTCTGTTAGTCCCGCCTATACTTCCTGCCTAGCCACTGGCCAATCAGTGTTTTATTAGCAATACATTTGCCATACAGAACATCCCACAGCAATCCCCTTTTGGAAGCAAATGTGTGTAGGTGACATCTGGCATGGACTTAACACGTTTCATTGCTTGAACTGTTATCTGCTCATGGTGTTGATGTCATTATCCCTGCCAAAGCCCAAAGTCTTCTCAGAACGAAACTCACTCTGTCTTCCACAGGGCTTTTGTGACTCCCCCTTTATGTGATCTTATTTCTTCACTATTCCCTCTCTTGTGAATGTCCACATCACTTAACTGTTTGAAACATTCAGAGTCTAAACCCTTATTTTTGTGGTCTTACTTATATTTATCAAATGATATATTAGTTTATAAAAGGTCCCATAAAATATCATATTGAATGGCTTAGATGACAGAAATGTATTCTTTTTTTACATTCTTAGAATCTACAAATCCAAGGAGAAAACACTGTCAGTGTTTATTCTACAGTCTTTTCCCTTAAACTGTGCAGGCCTGTATCTTCACCCTATTCCCTCCATGGCATTCCATCTTGGTGGGTCTGTCTTAATCCCTTTATCTGTAAGAGCGTTGGTCAAGAACTAATTTTCTTACTTCTGTAGGAACCTTTTCTCTGAGTATACTTTCATTATCAAATATGAAGAGTGGGCATTTCAGCATATGGATTTTGTCTTATTCTTACGGCCCCTTTTCTTGAACTACAGAAATCACTGTATTTGGACAGATAATCACAACTTAAAGAATAATTACCTATTTCCTATTTCCATGTAAACAGTTTTTAATTTTACATTTTATCTTTAACTTTAGTGGGTTTTGGTTCCTGGTATGATCATGTGAAGGGCTGGTGGGAGAAAAGAAAAGATTACCGTATCCTTTATCTGTTTTATGAAGATATGAAAGAAGTAAGGAGAAATTTCAGTTTATTTTTAAGAAACTCCAAATTTAACTTCTTTATCTCTTACTCTCTTTTCTTCTTAGTCTATAAACATGACTAATTTATTTTGAACTCTAGTTCTGGCTTACAGTACTGATTAGTACAACTCCCCCATCCTGCTACTGTTATCCATTCAAGGACAATAATACTTTAGAAATAAAAATCTGTGTATTTCCACTCATGTCTTCAAATAGTTTAGTTGCTTCTTAAAAATAAAAATTATAAATATAATTGTTTGAGTCTTGTCTTATGCATTAAAAGTTACATAATACCCCCAAAATATCTCTCCCACTAGTTAAGCTTAAAAAGAACCTTATTAAGTGCATTCCTTTCTTTGTGACCAAATCTAACTGAAATTATTTTTCCCCTTTAACATTTCAGGATCCAATGTGTGAGATTAAAAAACTATTAAAGTTTCTAGAGAAAGACCTACCAGAAGAAATTGTAAATAAAATCCTCTATCACAGCTCTTTCGATGTAATGAAGGAGAATCCTAGTGCAAATTACAGCACTATGAAGAAAGAAGAGATGGACCACTCTGTGTCTCCATTCATGAGAAAAGGTGAGAACAGCACGAACCCACTTCTGCACAGTTTCTGGTCACATTGTGGAAGATATAAATAGTCACATTAATGTCAGATGGCAGGAATTTAGAAGCAATTAAGTATATAATTAAGAGAGAGAACCTGAAAGGTAGGAAAAACAAAAGCCTTAGAAGAAATACTGTGTAATCATCTATATCATTTCTGTGACATATAATGAGAGATTTATGATGAGAAATGTTTGCTCAGCATCCTGTGCACCAATAAGTGTTATCATTGTGTCCTCAGAATTGAACTCAATATTTAGCATCTTCTATAAAGTAGATATACATTATATATATATATATATATATATATATTTGTGCATGTATTTACATGTGTCTGCATGCATGAGTAGAAAATAGAAATAGATAGAGAAAAGAGAGAGAGAGAGAGAGAGAGAGAGAGAGAGAGAGAGAGAGAGAGAGAAAGAATAGATAATATTGCATATGTACCAATCAACTTTCTATAAAACTCCCACAATTGTGAGGAGTCAGGTATTTAATCACAAGATTTCTTTTTATTTAAGCAATGTGTTGCTAGGTGATTGTCATGGTGACTCCAGTAGTTTTGTTTGATTTTCCTGGCCTCTGTATTCTCTTTAGAAAGCCAAAGGCAAAAGCAGGGCCCACACAAGTGACATGCATGAGATCATGTTAGAGAGATGGGAACTGGGCTTGTATTTCAAACTTTCTTTTCAGATACTGTGTACACCAAACATGTTACACTTCCACTGTTCAAAACATAAAAATCTGTCTGAAGTTGCTAAGTGAGACAATCACACAACACCAGATGAGTAGAAGTGGAAAACATTCTTGTTGTAGAGAAGATTTACTAGCAGTAATAAAATTTAGAAAAGTTCTTGAGTTAAAGAAATTTTGGTGAATGTCTACATAGAAACAATCAAAACTCATTATAATTAGAATTTTTATAGATTCTAAATGATTTTTGTCAGGTAAGGAATTATGCTATCAGTCGGTTTTAATGTAATATCTCAAAGTATGCTTTTTTATTTCTCAGGGAGCAAACATGTGGAGACTTTTTTTATTATTACAATTAGGAAACAGCTATTGGTGTCTAAATGACCTACAAGGTAGATGAAAGCCTCCCCTTTCAAACTCAAGGAAATTTTTGGATATGAAAAACTAGATTTCTAATTGTATCTTCTATGTTACTGGGGAATATTCTGTGAAAACCATAATTTAACCAAATATTCTTTCTGTATGGTATGTCTTGTATCCTTTCATAAAGATTTTTGATATTTTAGAGGCTCAGAAAATGCACACACACACACACACACACACACACACACATACATATATACATACATATACATATATATATGAAGGCTCAGCAAGTACATAATAAGGAAATGTGCTTAATTATATTTACCCCAGTAATTTTCAATCTTGCTTGATAATAAAACTTTTCCCATAAGTTGTCATTTTACCCTGTGAACTAAAGCTTAAAAATGACTGAGACGTACCTTTTATCCTTTGTTATCAGGGTACATAAAGTCGAAGAATTAATGAGATTGTCAGGTAGCATTTCCTCATGGCATTTCTTTAAGATACTTTGAAATTATTATTATTATTTACATAAGATAATTACAAAATCTACAGAAGTTGAAAGGCTAAGAAGGTTTAGGCCTAGCAGTTAGATATGTTTGGAGTGGAAGAGTATAGTTATGATGCATATCAAAAGTTGAAGACTAAATATTCACATGCAAATTGATAATTCAAATTGCTATTAGACAGAAATTTAATAGTAATTCCCAACTTTTTCTGTTATATTTGTTACAGGCATTTCAGGTGACTGGAAGAATCAGTTCACTGTAGCCCAGTATGAGAAATTTGAAGAAGATTATGTCAAGAAAATGGCAGAGTCAACACTTAAGTTTAGGTCAGAGATCTAGAGAGTATTTGCTTCTTAATCTCCTTTGGCTGGCACTAAAATTAGAGAGAGAAAAAGCACATTCATGGATTATTGAAATAAAACGTAATATATGATTTTTCTGTATTTACAAAGATTCATGGTCTATAGACCAAACTTACTAATAATCAAGGAATAATTCTCTCCCAGTTCTCTTCCTTACAGATAGGTTTGTACAATAGTTTTCTCCTCACTTTCTGTTATTAAAAGAATACAATTTTAAGAGGCCTTACAACACATTATGTTTCCAGTTTCAGTTACTAATAGCTTCCTGACTCTCTGTACATGGTCTTCTTTCTCTTGGGACATAGGTTTCTAAATGATGTTGTTAATCTCCATGGTTAGGTACCCCCTAGACAACGGCTACATTTCATAAACTTTAATTATTCAATTTAATCTGGTGTTACTTTAGATATTAAGACATCATGTCTTTAACATTGCCAAGTTATTCAAATTTATAATGTGAGAATATCCTATTTCCACTTATGGTTAGTTTAGAAACATTTCGTTTTAAGTGAACAAATCAATAGCATATATTTTTATAGGATTTAAAGCAAGAAAAATTAGAGAGCTATTTATTTTTATTCTTCATGTCATATACTGAAGCTATTGTGAAATTCATTGCAGAAAATTTTGAGGTTTGTTAAAAAAACTTCTAATGGCTCTTCTGTCATCTACAGTATGTCTGATTAGTGTCACTTCTGAGATGAAAACAATTAATTACTTTCAGTAATCTTCCTTCTTCTTGACTGGCTTTTGAATCACATTAGGGTCATTTTGCTATCGCCCCTTCTGAAATTAATCATTCCTAAGCGAGATAAATACTCATTTTTGAACTATTAAGAGACATGACTTTAAGATACTTTAGATTTGTCTCCAGGAACTAATGTTTCGTGAAAAGGGGAAACTGAAATATAGGTGAATAAATTACTGTATGATCCCATTCAATACATAATACTCTTGACATAAGAAAATTGATGAGATGGCCCTTGCTGGCCTGGGTGTGGCAGGAGGAAGTGAGCAAGTATGCAGAGGAGAAATGGGAGAAAAAGAAGCAGGCAAATATGTCATGCGAGATGGGAGAGAAAATGAAGTTGCCTGGTCGCGACATGACGAATAGAGGTGGAACTAGAGGTGCTACAGAGGTGAGAATCACCTTGATATGAGAGTCCTGCATAGCCACATGAAACTCTGATGATGACTGGGTCCCTGCCATGGCCTGTGTCTAGATCCATGGTCCTGATACATCCGGGGTCTGTGTTGATGTTGGTGGCCTCTACTACCACTGAAGGCTATGAAGATGTCTGAGGTCTGTATTGTAGCCGGAAGCTATCTTAATAACCAAGAGCCACCCTAAGCTGGCTCCGTTTTCCAACAGCCACCACATGGTGGTATCAATGGTGACATGGCCTTGGGTAGAATTGGCCCCGACCACATGGATGCAGGAGAGCCGGACCTACTCCTTGCAGGGGGCAACATGGGAGAGCTGGCCCGACCCAGTGCCAGCTGATGTACTCAGGAGTGGGTCTGACTCCTTGCCTGGGCAGAGCAAGAGAATTGGCCCTAGTGGCATGAGAACTGGAGAGCAGGCCCTAATGGTGTGGGCATGGGAGAGCTGGCCTCACCTCTAGCCTGCTCCTGCCATGCTGGAGAGCTGGTCCTTCTCCTTGCTAGCTGATGCATATGGGAGAGCTGGCCCCATCCCTTGCCCAGGTGGTAAGGGAAAGCTGGCCCTAGGGGCATGGACATGGGAGAGTGGGAGATCTTGTCGTGCCCCTCACCTGGCCAGAGGTAGAGCCAACTATGGTGGTGTGGACATGGGAAACCTGGCAGACTGACCAACTCAACTATCATCCAGACCCTGATCCAAAACTTTGAGTTGGCCCATGCCAACGTCTTCTCCATATAGGAGCTGCTGGAGGGCATGAAGGGGCTGGCCCTGCATATCTATAGCTGCAGGATCCCCCATGACTCAGAGCAACAGCAGGCTATCTGAGAGTCTCTATGAGGGAACATATTGACATTGTAGCAGAAGTCAGAATCCTTTAACTAGCCTAATGACTCATTGTGATAAATATTTGCAAGTAAAGCTGTTTGGGCTGAAGGGCATACTGAATGATACACCACAACCTCCAATTCCACTACGATGAACAGATAGGTGAAGGAGATGTGGGAAAGACAGAGGAGGGGAATGGTACATGCACAGAATCCTGGGGTTGATAGAGGATAAGTCGTTGCCCAGAGGGTTTGATGAGATTTTTTGTTATTGTTGTTTGTTTGTTTGTTTTTGATTTTGATTTTAACGTGTTGGGGGGGCAACACGTTTGGAGAGTGGATATGGAAGGACTGGGAAATGAGTGGGATTGGGGTGCATAATGTGAAATACTCAAAGATAAAATAAAATTTATGTTTAAAGAAAGATGGAAAAAAATCAGTCAATTCATCTTTAACTTACAAAAATAAATAAATAAATAAGCACAAATAAAGTAACAAAACTATACCTAAAGAAAGAAAGAAATTTAATGAAGAACCTGAAGGGGACATGGGAGGAGTCATAAAACAGCAACCTGGACAATATTGAAGTTGAACAAGCTAGTCTGTAATGTATTAATATCCTGGTACTAATAGTATGGTATAGGTTTACCAGATGTCACCATTGGAGAAAAATGTATTAAAGTTATGATTTCTTACCATTCCACATTGATTATCTTAACTTTTACTGTTATGTTAAATGAATGTCTTGCTAATTTTAAGTATTCTAAACTTAAAATAAATTTAAGTAAACAACAGTAATGACTGCCCAAAATAAAACTTAAAAAATCAATTATGGATTAACTTTAAAAGTTTGTAAGGCTTTTTATGGGTAAATGATGAAGAGAAAACACAAAGCTAAAGCCATCATTTAATTACTGGGTACTTGACTGTGTACAAGGCTTGATGGAGCACATGGAAAGAATGGTGAGTACACACTACTGCTCCTTATCACTGTCATAGTACTCCAGAAAGAAATAATTATTATTGAGGAACACATTTCATGGAATGCCACAGCAAGGGGATCATACTAATAAAATTCATTGGCTTTATCCCATTTTCAACTTTCTGAAGTAGTTGGTTTGTTAACATAGTGGAATGATCTTTTAAAGACTCAATTGCCTGTCAGTTAGGGAACAATGACTTACAGAGTTGAAACAAGTTTCCATAGAAGGGTGCTTATTTGCTTTATATCAGCATGTCAGTATTTAGTAGAATTTATCCCATAATCAAGATTCATAGATCCTGGAGTCATGAAGTAGAAATAGGAAAAGCGGTACTCATTGATGTTCCTAATGACTCCCTAGCAAAGGTTTTTCTTCCTTCTATTGTAACCTTATGCTAAGAAAAGTTTTTCTCAGAGGAAGAAGTCAATAACAACAGCAAGGGTACTAAGTTTAGAGTGGCATGTGTTTAGGAGTATTAAACAATGAAAGTCAAATTTCCTTGTTTGCAAGTATAGAATGTTCAAATAATAAATGAAAAAAATATAACAAAAAGAAAAATAGTTATGCATGCATAAACAGCTACAGAAACAGGATCATAAGTGCCCTGAGTATTTCTTTCCAATTTAGTTTAGAGCACGTGCACACATATATAAGCAAATTTTCTTGCTTTCTTAAACTCTTATACCTTTATAATGTAGCTTTATATTGAGTTAATGTCATTTACTAAGTTTTATTAAATTGACATTACCATATTTAGGTTGTAGGAGTTTTGCAAAAGATGTGAACTTGTCAAAAATGCCATCTATTCTGGGAAAAGAATTAGTAGGTTTTTAGGTTATCATCTGCAGTATTGTTGTATCAGTTTAGGTGGAAAATCACATGGTGAAATGTTAATCTTGATTTTCAAGCTTGATGGAATTGAAATATGGCTAGAAGATTAGTAAGATACACTTTTGGGTTTGAAACAAAATATGGAAGAGTGAGAAAACTAGTCAGTACACATATATGTTTTGTTCTTCCTGGGTGGTTGTGTCCATTGATGTTACAGTTGCCCATCAACACAAGCTCCAGGTTCTTCAAACTTACAGTAAAAATCACCTCAATGACGTTCCAGTCAGTTCTTTCAGATTATATCAGAAAGATTTGTGTCTGTGCATGTTTAGTGCTTTCAAGAATGAGGCGTCAGTAAAATCTTAAGTCCAGTAAGCAAGTATTAGCTTTGTATTTTCCTTGAGATGAACTCATAATCCTCTTTAGTTGGCATTATCACTTTGATATATGTTTCTCAAGACACATTCCTTGTATTTTCTCACATATCTATGTCCCATCAATGCTCACCTGATCTACAGCCTCTTTTGTGACATGTCTGGGATAATGGTAACTATCCTACTGTATTGTCTAGTATAGTATTAGAATATTTCTAACATGTACTTTTATTAATATTATCATGGAATGTGTACATGTGAATGCCTGTGTGTAGGTATGCACACCATCCATGAGCCTAAGGTCCACGTAGGCCAGAAGAGGCTGTCAGGTCCCCTAGAACTGGAGTTATAGAGGGTTGTTAGTCACCCAGTGTGGAAGCTGGGAACCAAACACAGGTCTTCTGAGTGAGCAGCAATTGCCCTTAGTGTGTGTTCATCAGCTCCAAACATACTTTTTCAACAGTGAGTTTTTTAGATTAAAATCTTTTATGTAAAGTGTCTAGTTTAAGTACAGAGTTGGCCCTGTGTTACTTAGTGCCAACACAAGTTCCCAGCTTTCTCTAAAGCTGGATTTCATGTTCCTCACTGTGCTACAGAATTCTTAGAGGGTTTTTCAAAGTTGTTTCAATATAAGTAAATAATGAAGTATCTAATGCAGCTGAAACTTGTATTTCCTGCACTAACCACCTACTTACTGATATTTTGCAAAATAAGAATTGGTTAGTTTTGCTGTGAGTTTTCATACAGAAGAGTGAGAAATAACATTAATAAACATGTTTGTATTATAAGGTGAACATTATGTTGTGGTGATATTTTGTTTGTGATCTAATAAATAAAGCTTGTCTTAACATCAGAATGTGGAGGTAAGTCACTAGTTAGCCATAGAGACCAGGCAGTGGTGGCACACACCTTTAGTCTCAGCACTTGGGAGGCAGAGGCAGAGGCAGAAGGATCTCTGTGAGTTCAAGGCCACCCTGGGCTACACAAGATTGGTCCAGTCTAAAAGAGAAACAAAGCCAGGCAGTGGCGGCACACACCTTTGGTCCCAGAACTTGGGAGGTGTAGCTAGAGTTTTCCTACTGGGCCCACAGTCAGGACAAATCTCTCTCACCCGCCAGTCCCACAGCTGCTCAGACCCAACCAAGTAAACACAGAGACTTATATTGCTTACAAACTGTATGGCCGTGGCAGGCTTCTTGCTAACTGTTCTTATATCTTAAATTAATCCATTTCTATACATCTATACCTTGCCACATGGCTTGTGGCTTACCGGCATCTTCACATGCTGTTTGTCATGATGGCGGCTGGCAGTGTCTCCTCAGCCTTCCACTTCCCAGAATTCTCTCCTCCTTGTCCCGCCTATACTTCTTCCTGCCTGACCACTGGCCAATCAGTGTTTTATTTATTGACCAATAAGCAACATGTTTCTCCAGCAACAGGGAGGTGAAGACAGGAAGTGATATGGGGGGTGAAGTGAAGAATGTAAGAGGGGAGGAGACAGGAGCTCACTTGCTTTCAGTCTGAGGATTCGGTAGAGGTAACAAGTCTTTCTAGTGGCTGGCTCCTTTACTGATCTTCCAGCATTTACCCCGTTATCTGGCTCTGGGTTTTTATTATTAAGATCAATTAGGATTCGTGCTGCATTATGTCAAATAGTGCTAAGAATTACCCGGTTATGAAGTCAGGCTTTCTGATACTTCATTGGGGTGTCTGTATTGCACTCTTTTCCATGTCTATTATTCTGCTTAAGAAACCATCAAAGTTTTAAGTGGTCATTTAAAGAAGAGAGAATAGGAGGTTGTATATGAAAATCTGTTCTTCAATTCTATTTACTGTTCCTGCGTGCACTTCTTACACTGTGAATATAAGCCTACGATAGAAAACACCAATGCTGTAGGCATCTATAAACACAGGCAGAAGAAGATTGCCATGGTCTTCTGTCTACTGGATGCAGTGATTCAGTAGCACCCTCATTAGAATAAGGCTCTGAGGTGGTTATGGGTCACTACAGTGTAGGCTACCATACCATGTGTTATTTAAAAAATACCAGTTCTACTTTAAGAACTCATTGTCCATATAATATCATCAAGATTGAAGACTAGCCTCAGAGAGCACTAAGTTCTCTACTTCACACACAAGGTGACAACTGAGAGTGATTAACTCTTGGGTCAGATGCCTTTTCCATTGAAGTCTGACTCCCGAATATTTTAGGCTGTGTGACTATGCCATTTTTCCTATGATTAGTCAATTCTATTGTAATATAACAATCTTACACATTATGTAAAGATTGCGTGGCTATGCTCTAATAAAAATATATTTATACTCTGAATTTTGAAAAAACAAAGCAAAAAATTACTCATTGCCCAGTATAACAGAAAACATGTTAACATTTTACATTTTCCAGTCTTCCTGACCACATACTGGCCTTATGAGTTCCTCAAGATGTCTGTAATCCTTATTAATTTTGTTAACACTAAGAAAATTATTATAGTCCTTGCATCCCAGTATCAGAAACAGATTTCTTTCTATCAATGTTGAACATAGAGTCTCCACATTCAGGTACCATGTTTGGGTGAAAATATACTTACTCACCAACTTCACTAGGGGGCAAACTTTCACCATACCAGGACTGGTTGAGTGGCAGATTTGTTTTCAATGTTTAGGTTGTGATGCATGCCTTTCTAGAATATGCTGAAGTTTTTTGGTCTTTGGCTGGAAAGAGGCAGATAGGAACATTTGTTCTGTTTCAACATCTACAAGGTCCACATGTCTTATGACTTCAACTTTAACTTTTCCAAGATCCACGCCAGCAAGCTTTATCATGAAGCAATACTATGTCAGTCTCAAAATTCTCTCTCTCTCTCTCTCTCTCTCTCTCTCTCTCTCTCTCCTCTTCCTTCTCC
>CABHPH010139077.1:0-30000 GCA_902168325.1 Peromyscus nudipes
TGCTGTGGATATCACTCTGTATCAATAAAGCGCTGATTGGCCGGTAGCCAGACAGGAAGTATAGGCGCGACTAACAGAGAGGAGAATTGAGGGAACAGGAAGGTAGAGGGGAGACGGCGTGGAGCCGCGGCCAGGAGAAGGAAGATGTAAAGTACCGGTAAGCCACGACCCACGTGGCAAAGTAGAGATTAATAGAAATGGGCTAAATATAAGAGTAAGAGCTAGACAATGATAGGCCTGAGCTAATGGCCAAGCAGTTTAAATAATGTAAGCGTCTGTGTGTTTATTTTATAAGTGGGCTCGGAGACTGGCGGGACTTGGGAGCTGGAGAGAAGATCTCCAGCAACACTGGTCCTCACGTCTTATATACCTTTCTGCTTTCTACCACCACTCCCTGGGATTAAAGGTGTGGGTCACTATGCCTGGCCGTTTCCAATGTGGCCTTGAACTCACAGAGATCCAGAGGGATTTCTGTCTCTGGAATGCTAGGATTAAAGACGTGTGCTACCACTGCCTAACCTCTGTTTAATATTGTGGCTGTTCTGTCTCTGACCCCAGATAAGTTTATTAAGTTACACAATATTTTGGGGAACACAATACCACCACAGCAAGTCTTTGCAAAGGAGACCGGATGACTAGGATAGTTTATCCCATGCAGTCACTTAATGTAAACTATTTTCCATCAATTTGAAGGGTTTTAAAACATTATCATGCTGTGGTGTGATAACCAAATGAACTCTAACCTCAGGGATGGATCGAAGCACCAGATGAGAAACCCAGACTTACACAGTGTCCCAGCTCAGACTGGTGACAACCAATGCTGCCACACCTGGGTTGGTGACAACAGAAATCTTACAGCTTCATGTGTGTGCCCGAAAGCCAGAGGCCTTGAAAGTCATGTTCCACAGGTCTTCGTATTTTGCAGCACCTGGGAGTGCAGCAGGAGCGGCCCTCCCGGTGCCCCCGAAGGCAGTTGGCTACAGGTGGCTGGCTCCTGGGGCTTGCCTGAAGGGAGATGTTGGAAGTGGATGCAAATGAGAGCCGCTCTCTCTGGGGCAGAAAGGAAACTTCAGGAACCAGTCAGGCAGAGCTGCTGTGAGGACAGCACCTAGCCAGTCGGACCAGTGTCGCTGTGCAGATTTCAGTCATTTTCCAGGAAACACTGGTGTCTGTTCCCAGCTGTGCACCACAACGGGAAGGGGAAGCAAATGAGACACCTGCTGGAACACTTGCTGGTTTACAAACGGTTTTCAACTCCCGTTCTTAGATTTGAATTCCCCAGGTAAAGGATCAGCTTGCTTAAGAGAGAGTCAACTGGTTGACACTTTTTCTTTTTTGTTGTTTGTTTATTTGTTTGTTTGGTTGGTTGCTTTTTGTTTTTTGAGACAGGGTTTCTCTGTGTAGTTTTGGTGCCTGTCCTGAATCTCTTTCTGTAGACCAGGCTGGCCTTGAACTCACAGAGATCCACCTGGCTTTACCTCTCATGTGCTGGGATTAAAGGCATGCACCATGGCCACCCAGCTGATACTTTTTCTTAATTGAAGTTTAATTTTACAGAAGAAGGCTCATATCAGGTTACATGGTGGGTTTGGGGCCAGACAGCGAGGCCCTGCCTTCAATGCAAGAATAAAGACAAGCAAACAAACAAACACAGAAGAGACATTATAGAGTATTTCCATGTCCTGCCCCCACTTGGTTAGTGACAGCTCTTTCCATTTCGGCCTCCACCACCACCAAGTGGTTATCAGTCTTTCTAGACCATCCCACATGTGGGATGGCACAGTGTATGTGCCTGAGCTCACTTAGCAGGTGATCCACTTGCCACCCTGCCCCCTCTCCGGTGTCATTACCTCCTTTTTATCTCTGAGTCGCCCTCCTTTGTTCGACTGTCACAGCTTGTTCTGCTGTGCCCATGCACTCGTCCGAAGACATCAGATGTTTCTAGTTTGGTGTGATAATGAACATTGCAGCTGTAAACATTTGAGTGCGGTTGTTTTGTGAGAACATAAATTTTCATTTCTCTTGGGTAAACACTCAGAGGAAGCTGTCATATCCTATGGTAAATGTATGTTTAATATTTGGGGAAAAATGCAGCTTATTGTCCCATTGATGAGGACTAAGGATATATCACCTTCAGTGTAAATGCAAAGAACTCTTTCTCTGAGGGAGTTCCTCTTCACGGAAATAGCACTGAACCACAAGCTCAGAACTGAAGGGTTAATTGGGTCCAAACTCTGAATTTTTCAGAATAAGGAGCCCAAGGCTCTGAGATTGGGACACAGAAGTACATGAATAGAGCAAGTGGTAAGGCTGGTGGGGGTCCTCGAGCTCTACCACTCTGGGCTTCTCCCCGCTGCTACATGTGGAGTCTCCTGTGAATTGGAGAGCTTGGAGGAAAATCTATTTAAGGAAAGTGTGCCCTATATTTTAAGGAATAAGTATGGTGTAGGAAGGGTAGTATCCAGATAAATTATTTACATTAATCAAATTCATTGAGAAATGACTCAATTCTCCATTTCCTTTGGCCCAATTACATATATATTGAGACTTCTCTAGTCCATCACTCCTCCTAGGGAACAGCTACTGTATTAATATAATCATTATTATATTCCCACCAATAAAATAAGAAGCACATGACTAACCAAGTTCTCTGTATGAGACCCTACACTGAGCGGTCACATCTTTTGAACACATGTCCTTGACTTTGTTCTGGGTCCATTTACTTGATTCAAGTTCCTCTCATTAGGCAAAGTCACACTTTGCACACAGAAATTCTCTAATACAGACCTGAGACTGAAATGTTCTTGAGGACAGCAAAACGATAATGTGTAGTTCCAGAACGTATTTGGTGTTGACTTGGGGGAGGGGGGCAGAGTGCACAACTGAAGATATTCACAAAATAAAAGTAATAATCTATTATCTTAATCCAATAATCCATTTCTGATTACCCACATTATGACGATTTATGGGGTGATCATTCCAACCACAGATATCCAAAGTCAGGGTGTGTGTGTGTGTGTGTAATTGCTTTAAAACTGGGTAAGAGCATCTCTTGTCCTACCTAGGCTCAGGGACTCAGTATTCTCAGTATTTTTAAATAGTGTTTAAAGCTGACCGTCTGGATGGGGTTGAGGTATTGTGAGCACTTTCTACACATTGTGCTTGTTCTGTCTCCTGCCCTCCCAAAGTGTTTCGGAGTGCCTCTGGCCGGGTTTCTCTTTCCTAGACCTGCCCACCGGCTGTGTGGTTTTGTGACAGTGCTGTGGCTCTCTTCTCACTCTGCGGTACAGAAGCCAAAAGCTGTGGGTGTCTTCTCCGCTACCTGGAGCCACCCCTCACACCAGAATGAGGCCAGTCCTCCCCGTCGACTCCTTCACCCTCATAGGCATTCCTGCTGCAGGCGGTCACTCTGTTGACCTCGGATGCTTTCCTGACGTCCTGGAATACTCCATTCCAGCAGTCAGAAACCAAGGGTCGGAGTCCTTGCTTGCTCCCTGGTCCAGATGAGATAGGCTGGGCCCTCCACAAAAGCCTCCTGATGTCGTGAAGGATGAGAGAGAAGAAGCAAGCTTGGCTTGGCGTGCAAGCTGAGGTGACTGACAGCTGGTCCATTCCAGGCTTAATTCCTGAGCCAACTGGGTAATTTTGTTTCAGGAGTCTTTGAAAAGGGCAAAAGAGATTGCTCGGAGGTCATCCTGCTACCATGTCTCTCTTGAACTCAAATACCTATTTATTTGCCCTAGTTTGCATTTGAGGTTTATGAAAGAAGACGTCCCGCCCACCTCCCTGTCCTCCACGGGTCCTGGGATCTCCCCATCCACAGAAACGTGAGCGAGGGCAGCTGCTTGAGCACGGTAGGCAGCAGCCAGCAGAGTGACGCCCTGTCCCTCGGGGGATCCCGTGGATGCAGTCAGACAGTGCCCTTTCTCCTGACCTTTGCAGCCTCGCGTTCTTCCCTGCAGGACTGGCATGCAGCAGAGATGAACAAGCGCCAGGCGCTCTGCCAGCAGATATCCCCCCCTTCGTCACTGAAGGCTTTGGAAGTCGCTCGTGCACATGGCAGGCAACTTTGTCAGCTTTTGTTTGTTGTGCGGCCCGTGCCAGCTGGTGCGCTGCTACTGCCGCGCCTCCTGTCCTTCTGGGCTCTGAAATCTCGGCTCGCTCACGTGTTGCCACAAACAAAAACACATCGCCCCCGAGGAGCGCCCTCCCCGGTCTCAGTGGTTCCTCTTTTTAGAGATCTTTGGGGGACAGTTGGAGGATATAGCTTGCTGTGGTGTTTGGACACTGGGCCTGCACTCTTGAGGAGGGGACACTGGACCTAAAATACTCCCAGGGTTGGGTAGCCCTAACTCATGTAGTGAGAGCCCTGTTTCTCTGCCCCCTCCCTGACTTTGGTCTTTATTTTTTTCCTGGTTTATAAAAACATTGAAAGGTGAACAGGAAGTCACAGTCGGCTTCTCTTAAATGTCACGCATGGTGGCAGTGATGGACAGAACAACCCAGTGCTGGGAAAACAAGGGCACTGTTCCCCCAGCCTCTAAGTTCAATGTCCCATCACAAAGTCATATCCGGGAGTGGGTGAGACTCAGACGCCAAGGCGCACACCAGTGCTCTTGGGAGGATCTTGATTTCTAGAACGATTCAGGGCACTGGTTCTCTTTGCAGTCACATGCCTGTGGCCGTGGTGTTGTAGAGGACCCTGGTGGCATGGCTCAGAATATACCGTGGTTGTACCCATGTGTCCTTTGTGATTAGGCTAAGAACGAGTGGTTCCCAACTTTGGCAAACATAACATTCAGAAACCCATTGGCTCACATCTGATAATTCAAGCTGGATCACAATGAGCTACTTCCACAGCGAAATAATGGAGCGGAACTCTCAGCCGGGGAACCTTCCCCTCCATATGGTTCACAAGTTCCCTAGGATGTGTAATCCTACTGGGAGCACCATCTGTGTAGACTCCGCACAGGCTCCTGGATGCTCACTCTGTCTTAGACTGCATTTTCCAGCAAATACACTCAGACTGAAGGCCATGTGCCAGTCTACCTGTTCCCCTGCCACTAACTCCAGCAACGTGTGGCTTTGACCTTTGAAGGGCATCTTTTCAGGGCAGATCCCCCAAACTGGCATATCCTCTGCCTTATCAAGGACCCACTGTGAGTTTCCTTTCTGCAGCTGAGTAAGTTTTACAGATAATCAGACACACATTGATGGTAAGATCACCTTATCTCCCCTGCTGGCGTGAAACCTTTGGAACCAAGGCAGATCTTCTCACTATGGGCCGCTGGGGCATCCGGTACTGGGGATCAGTTAAGATCTTCACCATAAGCAAACAATTGGCAAACCAGAGAGACTGCATAAATGGTATCCAGTACAGAGGAAAACTTTAGGAAGGTGGAAAAGGAATATTGAGGCGATTTTCCAAGTAACATTTCCCCAACAGTCTGGCTGCTTGCACTGAAACCTTGGATTCTCTAGGATTCGGTTCTAGTAGCGCCCGCGGCCATTGTGCGGCAGGGAGCAGCTGCCTTCTGCCTGGAGGGCTGTGTGCACACAGCACCATCTTGCACCCCTTCTCTTGCACTCTGTTAGCCCCTTGTTGGCTAGACAGTGTGATCTCCTGAGTTTAGACAAGTCGCATCCCTGAGCTCAGGTACAAGAGAGCCTGGCACTATGAACATCTAGAAGCTTCTACTTCTGAAGAGGAGAACAAAATTTATGAAGTGAGATTTGGATGCCAGACTGACACCTTTTCTGCTACACACACGTTGTGTCTCATGTATTGCCGCTTACCTGTGTAAAACGATGGGGAATATTTGTTTGAGGGTGATTAGGATGTGCCTGTGTGGATGAAAGTAGGGCACACTGTATATAGTTGTTACCCAGTGTTGCTACAAATAACATCTCAGTGATATCAGAAGCAAAGTGGCAGCAATCTGACAAGGGACTCAAGCAAATGCCCTTGGAAAGGATCTGCAGATCTTAAGATACAAAAATAGTTCAACACACACATTGAAACGAAGAAACAGACTGTCTGTAGCTTGTGACAGAACTACCAAGCAGCCTGACCATATCTGGTAGCAGGACTGGAGGTAAGCCTTCACATGAGCAACATCCTGCACAGCTCTCGTTTCCCAGTCAAGAGTCCAGCAGATCTCATCTAACGTGAGATGCTCAGCAAGGTGGGACATCAACTTCAGTTGTCGCGGCATCTTCTGAGTTTGAAGCAATCCGTAACCCCATCGGTCCATCATTCCATCGCTCCCACGTGCTAAACAGAGCGCGACAATTCCTGTCTCTGCTTTCCACCAAAGGTCTTGCTGCCCTGGGACTGGCATTACACACAGGATCACGCGTGAGGAAGCCGTAGCGAGCCTAAAGCTGCTCATGCCTGCTCGCTTTCCATTCTGATGTTTTGGAGACCTGCGGATGGCTTTATTTTTAAGGAGGGGCAGGGAGGGGACAGGAAGTAATGCTGGGAAGCAAAAGAGCAAACAAAAACCAGTGAAGCAGCAGGTTCGAGGGGAGAGTTCAATAGACCTCACAACATTGAAGAAACAGTACAGATGTTACTGCCGGTGGCTGTCCATCTCCCTGTTCAGCAGGAGTCAGTTTCCAGCCTCTTCCCTCAATGCTCTTGGCTCTTCCGAGGAGGAGGAAAGAGAGGAGTCATGGCAGTCAGTGGGAGAAGTCACAAAACCTAGGGGGGACTTGAGAAAGGTAAGAGTCACTGCTGTGAACAGCTGTGGTGGACACCTACCTGCCAATGAAAGAACACCGCCCCACACCTCTGTTGGCAGTGTCATTTGACGTCCCTTTCCTCCCTTCTTGATGCCTGAGCATTCTTCAAAACCTGGATCAAGTAGAATCCTTCTAGATAGCGTGGCATAGGAATGCTGTCTCTGCCTAGGCACCTGCTCATGGTCCCTGGTATCCTGCAAAGATGATCACAGGTGCCTGTTCTAGTAGATGAACAAACTAACGAGCAGTAATAGAGGTAGCACAGCCAAAGAGCTGCCCTTCCACCAAGAAAAGACACACAGAGCATCAGTATATAGATGATATAGGTATACATGTGAATGATATACATAGAGGTATTGTTATAGATACAGATTATATATAGTACATTCATATATGTTACATGTGCACGCATAATACATATACATGTAGAGAGAGGTCCTGGGCCTCTGTATCTTAATAGGGACTGCAGTATGATCTAGGGTCTAAGGTTGTCTCTCGTGGATAAGGGTAGACTGTTGTGTGTTTCTCATTTACCCCTATGAAATAGACACCCTGAGACATGGACATAGGCAACCCTTCCCAAGATGAGAAAACCAGGAAGCTCAAGGCTCACCAGGGTGCAGAGTCCTGTGTTCCAGGGCAGCATCATTCATGCATGTGGCCCGCATAAATGAAAACTTTAAGAAGAGGTATTAGGTAGGTTTAAATGTGATCACTGCTTTTGTAAAGCACTCTGAGAGATTAGATTCTTGGCATGGTTAAGTGAAGTCTGCTGTCATGCAGCTTGGGAGTTCAAAACATACAGGCAATGCAACCTCAGACTGCCCTTGTGACCATGGACCCAGAAGAGCTCTGAGTGCACCTGATGCTTGTGCCCCAGTACAGAAAAGGAATAAGACAAATTACTCACAGTGTTGTTTCCTATGTAAGTCTGAATTTATAAACTTCCTTAGGCTTTTCCCCAGGTATGATTTCTGCAACTGAATTGACAATAGAAAATATCAACATGCTATGTCCTGCTCTAGCAGGGAAATATTTCAAAAACAAAAACAAGCAAGCGGGCTGAAGAGATGGCTCAGTGGTTAAGAGCACTGGCTGCTCTTCCAGAGGTCCTGAGTTCAATTCCCAGCAACCATATGGTGGCTCACAACCATCTGTAATGAGATCTGGTTCCCTCTTCTGTCCTGCAGGTAAACATGCAGGCAGAACACTGTATACATAATAAATAAATAAATCTTTAAAAAAAAAAAACAAGCAAGCAAGCAAACAAACAAACAAAAACCACTTTTTCTCCTCACCTCCGTCCTGAGCAACTATTGTCACTTTGTGACTTAGAACCATCCTGTCACCTCCATATCAGACAGACAGGAGGCCGGACAGAAGTGTGTTCCAGTTGCTGTTCACCCCTTTCCCATTTCGTGTTGAAGCAAAGAATTCTCCTACACACCAGTTTACTTATCCTGCCCTTGAAATTAAAATGGGGACACAACACTTCTTTACTGTTTGCAGCAAGGCTTGAGTGAAATACTGAGCATAATTTTGTACCTATCCCAAGCCCCAGCACCTGAAAGTGCTCGGTGATAGGTAAGCATTAATTCTGTTCAAATGCACTCTGCGCATAACTGCCATTTCATACTTCTTAATACATAGAACATCATGCTATAGCTTCACTCAGAAACACTGTTAGTTTTTACCCTGAATAAGATTTGGAAGTCTCATCCTAGGGCTGGCAGGATGGCCTCTCAGGGAAAGATTCCTGCTGCCAAGCCTGATGAACTGACTTCAATCTCCAGAACCCACAGGAAGGATAGAACTAACTCTCACAAGTTAAATTTTGACCTCACACTTGGGCTATGGCATGTATCTTGGGTTATGGCATGTATCTGTGCATATGCACACACACATACACACACACACACACACACACACACACACACAAAGTAAAGTGGAATTAAAAGCTAAAATAAGTGAATAAAAATAAAATTTTCCATCTAAAACTTAGGACCTGGTTCCTCTGGCTTTCATGCACTCCACAGTTCAGCTAAAATGAGCAGACTGTTCTCTTCTGAACCAGATTTAGCCCTCACCATTGACCCCTTTGATCTTACTTTCTTGGTACTCAGAATGTTCAGTTTTGGATTTTCCAAGCTCTAGTTTAAACACAGTTCTGTATCATATTTATGTGGATACACACCTCATTTCTCCATTTCTCAGAGAGAGAAGAGGTACCTGCTTAAGTGTCCGGAGACGGGTGAGGCTAACGAATGCTTGATCAACACTAATGGACTCAATAGTGTGTGTGTGTGTGTGTGTGTGTGTGTGTGAGAGAGAGAGAGAGAGAGAGAGAGAGAGAGAGAGAGAGAGAGAGAGAGAGAATAATGTAGGAAGTACAGGAGACATAGGAGGCATGGGCACAGAAGGGGGGGGTGAAAATAGTGTAAACACATGTGTATGAAATTCTCAAAAAAAGTAAATTAAAAAGGATTTCAAGGGTCACCTCCTAGATCAGCTCACATCATTGATTTGCTTGGTGCTTGTCAAGGGCCTATTAGCATGAAGCTCTTGGGACCTACCCACAATGTGCTAGTCACTTGTTTGTCAATTTGACACAAGTAACAGTTATCTGAGGAGAGCAACCTCAGCTGGGAAATGCTTCTGTCAGATTGGTCCACAGGCAAGTCGGTGGGACATTTCCTTGATCAATGACTAACGCAAGAGGGTCCAGCCTCTTGTGAGTGGTGCCATCTCTGGCTAGGCGGTCCTGGAGTGCATAAGAATACAAACCAAGCAAGCTGTGGGGGGCAAGCCAGTATGTAGCATTCTTCCATGGCTTCTGCTTCCATTCCTGCCCAAGTTCCTGCCCCAATTTCTGTCAGTGATGTAGTAGAATCTGAGTGTAAGCTGAAATGAACCCTTTCCTCCCCAAGTTGTTTTCTGTCATGATATTTATCGCAGCAATAGAAACCTTAATTAGACACATATTTGATGTGAAAAGAAATGAATTCTTAGCTCGACGTTTCTTAATTACAGATATATTAAAATCATCAGGGAAGTTATCAACATGGACATGTGTGATACTTTATGAGACTTCTGTAGTCTGTTTATGGGGCTGAGACACTAGCGTGAGCAGCCTCAGACTCCCTGGTCACTGAGGCTACCTCTGACCTGGACTGCATGTTCTCACAATTTAAACCTGCTTATTTAACAGACACCCCATTCTAACAGACTCCAGTCCTGTCTAAGTAGGTTTCTGTCACTGTAATAAAGCATCATGACCCAAAGCAAGTGGGCAGGAAAGGGTTTATTTCACTGTAAACGCTCCCGTCACACTCCATCACTGAGGGAGGGCAGGACTTGAGCTGCAGCAGGAATGTGGAGGCAGGAACCAAAGCGGAGACCACGGAGGAATAATGTTTGCTGGCTTGCTCCCCATGTCTTGCTCATTCCCCTTCTTTGTGCAGCCCAGGACCACCCACCCAGGGGTGACAACTCCCACAATGGCCTCAGTCCTCCCATATCATTATTAATTTTAAAAAATGCCCCCACAGACTTGCTCACAGGCCTGTCTGACGGAGGCATTTTCTCACTTGAGGTCCCTACTTCCAGATGACCCTAGCTTGTGTCAGGTTGACAAAAAACCCTAATGAGCGCAGGTCCCTATGCTGAGCTAGTTGAATATTGGGCTATTCTCAGGGGTGGTAAGAATATAGAATAATAAAGCATTTTACTTCATTTCACTACCTGGTCTTTGAATATTGATAATTTTTACTTCAGTTAAACTTTACAAATCTTTAGAATCACTACAGTTTCTCAGCATGACAGAACATTTACAATTTGTGTGAAAGATTCTGCATTTAAATTCACAGAAGCATTTTTACATGAAGACCGCTGAACAAAATTGATGAATTTGGATCTGGCACGTTGGCAACCTTGCGAGTCCCCTGCCTCTTCCTTTTTTTCCCTCCTCCCACAATGCCCCATGTGTCTTCCTCCTAGTCTCATAAATTATTCAAAAGGATATTCATATAGAATCCATAGATTGCTATGGATGTGTCTTTTTGCCTTTGTAAAAGCAGCTTGAGGGCAAGGAGGTGTGCATTCAGAAAGAGTGGGTGAGGCCCCTGCTGTCCTTCCCAATCCTTTTCTCCCCATTCACCAGAAAGCATGCTCAGAGGCACTGTGAGACATTTTGTGCCACCTGGTGGAATTTCATCGAAAGAGAATTATCCAGGGTCTGAGTTACCAGGCGGCAGCGTGGTAGGCACCTGAGCCATTTTCTCATTGTGTAATATTACCAGCCTAAGTGCAGGATTCCCCACTGTGCCCAGCAATTTAACTGCACTAGGGCCATAATAAAGTTTTTTTTTTAATGTGAAAATTAGTCTTTAGTAAAAGAGACCTATTTTGTTAGTTGCTGGGTAAATTTGGGTAAAGCAATGATGTCCACAAGTCAGGTCATTCCCTCTACTTCGGTTAACACCTAGAGATTATAGCCCAACCCTCTGGAATGGTGGCGCAGGGGCATGGTAACGTTCTTTCCCATTAGTTAGAGACAAAAGCAGTTGTAATTAAGTGCTCCCCCTGCTCACCCCCAGGGAGTACAGTCTGATAATGTCATATTTAGCAATTAGTGATGCAACTGTTTGCTCAAGAGGAGATTTCAGCAAAAATAAAAAAAGCACAGGGACTAAAATGCTAACTGATCTGTGTGGCTGATTTTTCCCGACCAACCCCAGCAAGACCCAGCCGGGCCAAAGCGCTGTCGCAATGCCTCCCTGAGGGAGGCCACCTGGGAACCCGACCAGGTGTCCGCAGGGCTTGCCGGCTATGTCCGCTGTGTTCGTCGTTAGCCGCCCACCTGGTTCTCGTGTGCAAGCAGCTCCACGCAGAAACACAACTCTTGTGAGCCCGTAATCTCCTAGGTGTCATGGGAACTCCCACAAAGGAACAGAAGTTTTTCTTCCAAGTCAGATTGGGCTGAGCAAGGGGCCCAGCCAACAAAGCAATGTAAGAGTCCAGAAAACCCCAAGTCTTCAACTCCAGCACTTTAAAACCCTCTTCACGGGGCCCAGAAAAGGTGCCTGAGGAGAGGGACAGGGGAGAGCTGCTGGGGAATGTTATTTTAAGGTGTGTTACTTTTGTTTTTGTTGCATCTGTTTAACTCTGTGAAGCTGTGTGACTGTGCCTGTGTAAAACACCTGATGGTCTAATAAAGAGCTGAACAGCCACTAGTGAGGAAGGAGAAAGGAAAGGTGGGGCTGGCAGGCAGAGAGGATATATAGGAGAAATCTAGGAGGAGAAAAGAGATGGAGGAGTGGGAAAAAAAAAAAGAGGAGCCAGAGAAGGAGGAGGACTCCGGGGGCCAGCCACCCAGCTACACAAGCAGCAACAGAGTAAGAGTAAGATTTACAGAAGTAAGAGAATGGGAAAAGCCCAGAGGCAAAAGGTAGATGCGATAATTAAAGTTAAGGAAAGCTGGCTAGAAACTAAGCCATGCTAAGACCAGGTATTCATAAGTAATAATAAGCCTCCATGTGTGAATTTATTTGGGAGCTGGGTGGTGCCCCCCAAAAGAGAAAAAACAATAACAATTTGTCATACCAACCTGGGGTTTGTATTTCCATGTAGGGCCTGAAAAGGCTGAACAACAAAAAAGGGATACGGCTCCTTTAAGAGTTTCAGCCGGACAGTTTCTGCTGGTCACTGAACCCTTGAACAGCTAGTACATTGAGTAGGAACAAAAAAAAAAAAAATCCCTAAGTAAAAAGGCCCGCCACAGTGCAAGCATTGGCACTCTAGAGCTCTAGGAAGGTTGAATGCAGTTCCTGGTCAGACAAACCTCCAACCAGCCGAGAGTTTCACATTTGGCTTTCAGGACCCGAGAAGCGGGCAGAGCCAGCTGAGAGCTGCATGTGGAGAATCCACGTGTAGGTTAGCAGTCTACCGTTTTCTCATATGGTCAAAAAAGGCTGAAGATATGCAATAAAAGAGGTCCTGACGGGAAAACCTCTAAGCAGGTGACAGTATGTTTAACAATGTGCGTGCTTAAGGAAAGGAAAAGGGTATAGTCACAGAAGAAAAAAAAAAGAATAGTTCATAAAATACAGTCTTTAAAGAGAGTAAAAGAAAAAAAGCCATGCAAGATGGGAAATACACAGGAAGTTTGTGTCCCGTATGCTGTGTTGATTTTGAATTTTTTGATTGTTAAACAACAGCCGAAAAGAGACCTGGAATTGAAAGAGGGACTGTTGAAGTCGATCAGACTATATGCTTTGGGAATGCCTTAACTTAAAAAAAGAAGTCAAAAAATGTATTTGTCAAATGGAAATCAAAAATGCTTTGGAGTTTTGTTCCCACAGGAGATGAGAAGCTGTGGATTCCTTCAGGGTTAATATGGATCAGGTTTGATCAGGCCAGACCTCCTGAAACTTGACAGGTGATATCTATCAGCAAAGGTTACTACTGGTCTTCCTAGGACTTGGACATTATCTCAAATATTCTCTCTGGGACCCTAACAATGCTTCGTCCACAGACAACAGGAAGCAGTATTGAGAAAACAACACACACATTCCCAAGAACTGGGGTGTGTGGGTGATTTTTGGTTATTTGGTAGGTTATGGATGTTTGTTATCATTTAGGGGAATATAGAATATTGATACAAATTTAAAGTTATTTTTGTTACAATGTATATATGCTTCTACTCTTGTTTAAAGGATTTTTATATATTGATAAAAATTTAAGGTTATTTTTGTTACAACATATTGTATGTATGTTTCTATTTTTGTTTGAGGTATGTGCACTTCATTTGGAAATGTAGGGTGAAGTTCTAGTTTTTGAAAGCTATTATTATGAACTATTTAGGATAATCAAGAAACATAAATTAGTAGCTAGTCATTTATAACAATCAAATTTGTAGATATGTTAGGTATGCTTTCATGATAATATAGAGATATATTTTAGATAGATAGATGGTCTTCAAACCTTTCCAAGACATATAAAATAAGGCATTTAAAATGTTTTGTTAATGTAAGATTTTTCATGACAATGAGACACATCTGCTCCTGGCAGCACCAATTTACTTCAGAGAAGATGATGGGCATTGCTTATGGAGTTTGCTTTCATTGTGGCAAGATTAGCCACTGGGCTAAGAAACTGTTCTTTGCCTTTGACTGTTAACAGTGTGCTGTGCAGACTGGACATGCAGGACACAGAGGAAAGTGATTGTTGAATTTTGCCAAAACAAGGCAGGACAGTCCTTCAAAATTCCTGCTTCACAGAAGAGTCTGTCAGATATTCTGCAGGACACAGAGAAAAGCGACTGATGAACTTTGCCAATACAAGACAGGACAGTCCTTCAAATTTTCTGCTTCACTGAGAATTCTGCCAGATACCATGGTCCTGAAGATGGATGCCCCAATGTTGCAGAGGAACTTTGGATAACTGTCCAGGCAGTTGGATGTCTCTGTTATTGCTAGAGTTTTGGGAATTTTTTGCAATGCACTTTTTATTTACTCAAATAATATTATCCTTCTGGGTCTTTGATGGAGTTGAAGACTAAACAGTTATAGTTGCAGTTTTTCTTAGTTATGGTAGAGAGAAAATTAGGTATAAAACTTTATATTCATTAAGATAGGATAGATAATGGAGTATTTTAATTTGCCAAACACAAATGAACTGAAATTCATTACATTGTGAATGTAATCTTTGCTTGATAGTTGTTCTTACTGTGTACAGTCATATGTTAAAGTTGAAACCTCTCTTTTTTTGTTTAGACAAAAAAAGGGGAAATGTTGTAGAGTATTATTTTAAGGTGTGTTACTTTTGTTTATGCTCTAGAATGTTTGTTTAATTATGCAAAGATGTGTTTGATTAAATACAATTCATCTGTGATCAGGAGGCTGAGTCAGCAACTAGCTGACAGGAAGTGGTAGAGAGGAGCCAGGTGAGAAACACAAGGGCTTTTTGGAGGACAGGAGCAAGGAGAGGAGGTGAGCTACTTGCTATTCAGCCTCTGAAGAGCAGAATTCTGCTTTAACCTTTGAATCTTGAGTTCTTTAGAGGGACAGAGGTTTAATTAAGCTCCCTTGTAGCTTTGCGAGTGTTGGAGCCATTGGGAACATAATTTCCTCTGGCTATGGCCCTTGTGGCCTAACTGCTGCTGGTAGTGGTAGAGTTGCAGTAGCTGATTCAGAGAGCTGTGGCTTAAAAGGCAGCAACCATTTATACAAGGACAACAGAGAGCCACTTTGCAGCAATATGTGGAGGGTTCTGAGATGCTGGGGTATGGGTTGTACCTAAGCTAAACATGAGTCTCTGAGGAGGGCCGGCATCCCATCTGGTCCAATGGTAATTCTCAGGGGTGAAAGACATTCATGCCTAATGAGTTACTTCTCAAGTGTCTTGCTGTTGTAGCTCAAAATTTACCTCCTCTGTTACATTTAGTGTGTGTGTATGTGTGTGCGTGTGTGTGCATGTGTGTATTTGCAGGTATGCTATTTTATGTGTATGAGTATTTGGACTGCACGTATAATTGTGCATGATGTGGATGCCTGGTGCTTGCACAGGTCAGAAAAGGGCATGCAGTTCCCTGGAACTAGAGTTACAGATGGTGGTGAGCTGCAGAGTGGGTACTGGGAGCTGAACCTGAGTGTTGTACAAGAGTTGCAAGTCCTCTTAACCACTGAGCCATCTCTCCATTCCCTAGCTGCCTGTGACTTTTGACATTTCTTAGATCCCTGTCTGTCAGCATCCTACATACTACAGAACCACCCAGTTTTGAAGATTCTGTGCCAGGCTGATCAAGGCAATGCCCCCAGCCTCAAAAAGCAGCTCTCAGGCGTCCCAGTGAATGCCTCTACCCCTCCCCATCTGTAGCTATCCCCTTCAACCTCATCATGGAGAGCTGCTTAGGTGTCCTACTGCCATCTAATATCTATTTTCCATAAATATCCATGGCAACCATATCACTTCAGTATTTGTGGATGGGCTGTAGTCCCTGGTTCAGTTTTATGGGCATGAAAAAAATAGGGAATAAGAAGGGAGGAACTGAGCTCAGGATCACCGTTCTGCCTTACTCTGAGGAGCAAGACATATTGCTGTAACTGATCTGCCTGAGGAGTTTCATCTGATGAGGGAGGGAAGCATGTAGGAGTCCCTAGCTTAAAGAAACAATATTGAGGTTAGAAATGAGGTTCTCTAAAGAATAAAAGAGGAGAGGATGAGGGAGGAAGGAAGAAGAAAGGAAGGAATGGAAGGGGGAAGAGAGCAGAGAGAAACTGCTGAATATCAGCATTTCGATGGGGAAAAATAATGAACTAACTGTACCTACCTTGTGGAATTATTGCAAGAAGTAGAGCCAAGCTGTCCAGGTGAAGTGGCCAGAGGCTCAGTACAGCACAAAAGTTCAAAGCAAATGCAGCAGATACTATTATTGTTAAGTAACTACTATATCATATATATATAAACTCACGACATTCTTCCAAATCTGGAAATTACTTAAAAAAACCCACTGATTATAATAAAGATGAAAGAGTAAGAGAAAGAGTGAAGATATGAAAGATGTTGTAATGAAGGAGGTAGTCCTTCACTCTTCCTATAACCATTCCAGAGGGGCCTGAGGTAGACTGAGCTCATTTCACTTTGCCATTCTGTCAGCGGGGACAAAGGTAAGCTTCTCTTGTGATCAATTGATTACTCAGTTGATGAGACTCGAAACTTCCAGAAGCTTCATGCCTCTGTAAACAGAGTACCATCAGGGACAGTCTAATCCTCTCTCTGGTTACTTGTAAGAACATCTAGCAATTTGAACCAGGGTAGGTAGACTGTATGCACAAGCCAGATCTTGTCCATTTCCTGTTTGCAAATAAAGTTTTATTGGAACACAGACACCCTCATTCATGTATATGCTGTGTTTCTTGGCTTCCTATTTCAGTGATTTGAAGACTTTAATAGCTGTGACAGAAGCCATAAAATCCATAGCCTCAATTTTGTCCTATCTTATCCTATACAGGAAAGGTTGTCTGGCTCCTGGGCTAAAGTAAAAATGAAACCAACTAGATCACAGTTTAACCCTCCTCCAAATTCTTCAAGCCTACGGAGAACTGTTTAATATTGGACTTGGCCTTTCTTATTCATTCCTCTGCAGAGAGTTGCTTGCCAATGTGCAAACTGTCAAGAGTGATCATGAGAAAATTAACTCAGAATTTAAAAGAGAGATATTAATAAAGAATAAGATGATATATGACAAAGAAATACATTTCAACAAGTTTAAAGAATGGCTAAGAAGTATTTAATGGGAATAAATTCTTAGATACTGGTACTAGGTTAGCAGCACCAAGCTTTAGGCAGAAAGTAAACCTGGGCAGGTATAATGACACATGTGGGTGTGAGTTCAAGTGAAGTGTGTGCACGAGGAGGCCCAAAGTTGGCATCAACTGTCTTCCTGGATAAATCTCCCTCTTGTATTTCCAAGCAGGGTCTCTCACTGAATCTGGAGCTCTCTGTTTTTAGGAAATGTGGCTAGCTAGCTAGCTTGCTCCAGGAATTCCATGTCTCTACCTCCTGTGCTGTGATCACAGCATTTTATGTGGGCTCTAAAGATCTGAACTCTCCTCTTCACACTTGCACAGAAAGACATTCTTTGTCTGTTGAGCCATCTCCCCAGACCCTTCAGAATTTAATTTTCCCTTTGATTCAACCTACCAGGAATCAGCAGCCTGAGGCTCAGAAAAGGACCTCTACAGAGCTGACCACACCAGCATATTGATTTTGAACTTCTAGCCTCTGAGACTCAGAGGAGGAAGTTTCTGAAGTTTATAAATCAAAACAAGTGGAAATATACTTTAGAACCCTGCATTTATTAATAATTCATTGCCACACATGCTGAAATTTGGAAAAGTTGGAGAAAAAATAACACTGGGGATTAATAGAAGCAGAAAATTTTCCAGGGAGGAAAGAGGAATTCATTGTTTAAAAGTATAATTTCAATAGAGAAGAATGACTGGTAGGTGAGTGTGTTTGCTGGTCATGTCCATTGCTTAGCTGTGATCTACACTTTGCTAGGATGGACCCTGAGCTCTGTGTTTATCACTGTTTGAAAACTTCACACTTAGGCTGGAATATTGGTTCACTATACATTCAAAGGCTAAAGGCATGCCTCTCCATTTGCATATTCTAGAGTGAAGAACCAGCCTCAAGAACTGAAGGAGGGAATCAAGGAGGCCCAGGTTCATGTGACTGGCTTTATGCAAACTCAGTGAGTGACCGCTACTGTTCAGCTGCCTGAGCTCCTGGACCAAAGTGACCTGGCATGTAAAACTCCACTAGAGCGGTCACTAATGTATCCATATTCCACGCATATTATATTCTCTGGTTGTAAATATATTTGCTTCCCCAACAGCATACGAAACTCCCAGTGGGCTGGAAAATCTAACATTTTACATTTGATTGGGCTAACATATCTGAGATCCTGTTTTTTCATTCTTTGCCTTAATGATAGCATTTTTGATATAAATTTGGCTGCTATGTATCTGAAAATGATAATCTTTCAGCTTTGTCAGTTATTGTCATTTATTTTTCAATCCATCCTGTGTTTTAAAAAATTTCACTTATGTGCTTCAGCTAAATATACAAGAAAAAATAGAAGACAGTGAAGAAACAAGCTGGAAGGGATATCCACAGAGTTCTCAGTAGCCTGCTGGAGCCCCCATGCCTGTACTCAGAACTCCCAGCCACCTCCAGGGTCCCCATGCCTGTACTCAGAACTCCCAGCCACCTCCAGGGTCCCCATGCCTGTGCTCAGAGCTCCCAGCCACCTCCAGGATCCCCATGCCTGTGCTTGGAGCTCTCAGACACTTCCGGGATCACCATATCTGTACTCAGAGCTCCCAGCCACCTCCGGGATCCCCATGCCTGTGCTCAGAACTCCCAGTCACCTCCAGGATCCCCATGCCTGTGCTCAGAGCTCCCAGCCACCTCCAGGAGCCCCATGCCTGTGCTCAGAGCTCCTAGACACCTCCAGGAGCCCCATGCCTGTGCTCAGAGCTCCTAGACACCTCCAGGAGCCCCATGCCTGTGCTCAGAGCTCCCAGCTGCCTCTAGAAACCCCATGCCTGTCCTCAAAGCTTCCAGCTGCCCAAGGGAACCCCAGGCCTGTCCATAGAGCTCCCAGCTGCCTGCAGGAACCCCCATTCCTGGCCTCTCAAGGAGGTGTCTTACATCTTGTCTTTGGCTATGGTGTTTCCCACCTTTTCCTGTCACTGTGGTCCAGTAGATGAAACCAAGAAGGACTTCTCGAATGGAGATCCTGGTAGGGGGTCCCTGACAGTCCAGAGATATCAAGATGAGACATAAATATTCACAAGCTATTCTCTGTGGTACCCGGTGCAAGCTAGGCTCACAGATAGCAGCAGGGGGAACAGACACTGGATGACCAGTGATGGTCAGAGCAGTGGCAAGAAGCTGAGCATCCCAAGGTCCCAGCAAGAAGCCACAGAGAAAAGAAGGGGGCATTGCAAACCAGACCAGGAGAGAGAGTCTGGATTCATACTAGAGGGACCCAGCCACTGTCCATATTTAGCAACTCGGTGTGCAGGGTCACAGGGTCAGGACAGAATCCAGGTCAATACACAGTGTGCAAGATCCACGGGACACTGAGGGCAGCGTGATGGGAGCAGCCCTGACAGTCTGGGGACATCATCCCTGAGACAGCGGTCCTAGGCCAGGAGACGTGTACGCTGAGACCTTACTCAACCGGAGCTGGCTTTGGCCTCCTTTAAGCCACCTCCCTCCCATCAAGAAAAAAGAAAAAGAGGATATGCCAATGAGGGACCGGGGTCTGCAGAGCCTGGTCATCATAGCAAGATTTCATCCTTGGGGGAACTTTCTAGACTTGGATGGTCACATTGTCTTTCTTCTGAGGTTTATCGTGAAGAGAAGCAGCCGGTGATGGTAATGGTCCCTCTGGACAGAATGCAGATGTACAGCATGGCATTGTTTTCATACAGGACATGCCAGAGCCAGTGTCTATACTAGAGGCTTGCTCTGATCCCAGGAGAAGGAGAGTCCTAAGTGTGCCACACTGAGGGTCCGAGGCTGAAGTGCAGGAGAGCCATACCTGGAAGGGGCCGTGGAGGAATGAAGGACAGCTTTTGATAGCATAGATTCTGGAGCTGAGGAGTAATGGAGACTGCATAGGACCAGGGCTAGATGTGCAATGTGATACTGGGTGTGGGGGTGGCCAGTGTGTTCCTTCTGAAGGCATAGAGGCTCACACGTCATGATCTGATGTGCATGGTTGCAGACCCTGCTCACAGCTTCTCCTCTGTGCAGCACTATTCTGTCTTCTCCAGCTGATAAGTCAGATGGCACCTGTGGCTTCCACCTGTCAGTTACTGAGCAGAGAAGTCCCGTTTATAATTCATTTAATTGGACAGTGCATTAGGCAGTGAGTGAGGAAGAGGAAGAGGGAGGAGGAGGAGGAGAAGCAGAGGAAAGAAGAAGTAGAAGAAGAAGAAGAGGAAGAGGAAGAGGAAGAGGAAGAGGAAGGAGGAGAAGAAAAGGGATTTATTGGACTGGCTTACAGGATAGGAGACTGGTCCATTTGTTACTTTTCTCATCAAGGTGACAAAATGTCTGACAGAAACCACTTAAGGAAGGAAGATTCTGGTTTTGACTCACAGTTCAAGGGTACAGTCTATCCTCCAGAGAAGTCATGGTGGCAGGCGTGTGAGGCAGCTAGTCCCATTGTATCCACAGTCCAGAAGCAGAGAGACATGAACTCTGGTGCTCAGCAGGCTTTCTTCTTCTGATCAGTCGGAGATGTGATCTCATGGAAGAGTCTGTGAGGGTGATCCTCTCTTCTTCAGTTAAACAAATCTGGAGACACCATCATGGACACACCCGGGGTGTGCTTCCATGGTGACTGAACATAGACCATCACACAGGGGAATCCAACAATGGCCATCTGCACGCTAGTGAGACAAAGAACCAGGAAGTTCATCAGTCCTGATTGGAGCTGAAAAAGTCTAAATCTTCCCTGAGAGTCACTGTGTCAAAGTCAAAGGAGCTAGGGTTACAAAGGCAGCCAGCAACCACAGCAGCAGAGAGAGACGCTCGTTCAGGAGGCGGTGAAGGCTGCCAGGTGAATGCCACTTTTCCTGCTGGCTTTTTTTCATCTGGTCCACCAGTGAGAAGATGCTGTCCATATTAAAGGCAGATTTTCCCCCAACACTCACTTTTCCTACATACCTATCCTCTCTAGAAATGCCCCCACAGACACACACCCGATCTGGACATCTCTTAGTCCAGTCAAGTTGACAACTAAGACCAGCATTCACAGACAGATACCAAGAAGCCAGAATTTTGAAAATATGGGGACAGATGTAGCAAAGAGTCAAGGCATGAAATGGTACTGACCAAAAAAGGGCCCAGTCTGAGTTAACTCCAGAAAACTACAACTCAAAGCTTGATGTCTATGTATTGGCTGTGTCTACTGGATACAGATATAGAGGAAGAACTGTGGTCAAAAGGTACCACCGAGAGCTGAGATAATAGGAAGATTGCCCATCAGCGAGAAAATTGCCATGGGGGAGAGATGTTGAGAGACTCTTTCATTAAGACCATTTCAACTATCCATGCAGGGAAATAAATGGCTACATACATGAAGCCATGCTTTATGGTCTGTGAGAGTTTCCAGAACTTGGCTCTGTGGGACTGAGTTGTACCCAGCAATGCTATTAATGCCTCCCAATTGCCTGTGATGGTAAGCTCCGGAACTGGCATTCAGCAGAACTGAACTCTTTTCCAGTGTGACATCCTGAGAGCTATGTGGGAAAAGAATTTCAGTTGTCGGTGGATCTGAGAAATAGAATCTACATATCAACAGCACCCCAAGCTAGACCTAGGCACACAAGAGTTCTAGTTCTCACACTGAGGTACTCATTACCACTGTTAGAAACACACATTTGCAGGTCCAAACCTGGGCCAGCTGAATTAGAACTCCTGGGGATGGCCTGGTGTTCTGAATTTTCACACTCCCTTCATTTGACTCTGACACTGGCTCACTGTGGAAGCCTGTGCCTTATACCCAGTAGGGGTCTCAAAAGCATCCTGTTGCAAATCTGTCCCTACTATCCAGCTGGGCAGCTCTCTCAAGTCCTGCTGGGGCCAGGCACTGGGATCCAAGGATACACAAGACAGTGTCCTCAAAACAACCAAAGTTAAATGACTACTTGCCCATTGCAAATGCTCTCTCCATGACTTTGAAGGAGGTGTGACTACACTTCTGCTGTTTTCACAGCCCTTGGTCAGGAGTTCTCACAGCGAGAGCCACAGCTACAGTTTGAATAACAAGGATGGAGGAGAGCCTGGCCACTCACCTCCATCACCTAGTTTCTTCATGCCATCACTAAGTGCTTCTGGACTCAACTGCCTTTGTGAGATGTGGAGACTATAGCCACACCTGGAGAAAGGACAACTGGATTGCATGAGAAGGTGGTGGATGCTCAAGTGAATGTAGGTTAGAGCTAGCCAGATGGTAGAGTCTGGAACTAGAAGGCACTTATGCCGAGGTATATGCATCATCTTGTGAAGGTGCATATAGATTACGAACTATGTAGGCCATGCAAGGCTGTGTCAAAGACAAATTATAATTCCTAACGCTTCAAACATGCAACTACAGTAAACATATATTCCTCATGGTGTTAATATAATACTAGGTTGAGCTTGAACTACTTATGGTTTCAAAATGGAAGAAAACCTCAAAATTGAATCAAGTTCTTGGATGCTTCCCATGAGCAAGTTCTGGTACATGGCCAGAGCACTGTACCAAACAGCATTGCCTGACTTTTGTATTACCCCACAATCCATTAAGAATGAGGGTCTCTGCTCATTTACTGTTGTAAGTCAAGGTAGAAATGTGTTTCCCTGGTAAATATTTATTGAGTTCAGATTCACCTATACCTGCTTGATATCATAAGAAACAAAATATGTACTGAATATTTGCAATGATGGGGAATGATGTTCTCGCCTTGAAGGACGGAGATGTAAACATAACACAATTGTGAGAAGCATACATATAGCATCTATGATGTAAGAACACCCACTGATTGTTCACAATAAGAGAAGGATATAAAAGTAGTGTGGGGCAGATCATGGGTCAGACCTGGAGGTAGGGAAAAGTGCAGGGAATCTAGGATGAGGCTGACCTTAGCTTGACTGGAGAACACCGTCTTAGCTAGGTTTTGACTGCTTTGGTGAAACACCATGAACAAAAACAACTTGGGGAGTGTCTTAATTACTGTTTTATCACTGTGAAGAGATACCATGACTAAGCCACTTTTAAAGGAAGCATTGAGTTTGGAGCTTGCTTACAGTTTCAGAGGATCAGTTTATTACCATCATGAGAGGAGCACAGTGGCAGGAAGGCATGATGCTGGATCAGTAGCGGAGAGCTCACATCCGATCCACAAGCTGCAGGCAAGGAGCAAGAGGATGGTCCTGACATGAGTTTTTGAAACCTCAAAGCCCACCCCCAGTGATACACCTTTCCAACAAGGCCACACCTCCTAATCCCTCCCAGACAGCTCCACTAACTGGGGACCAAACATTCAAACACATCAATGGGGGCCATTCTCATTCAAACCACCACAGGCAGGAAGGATTTATTTCACCTTATAAGTCTCAGATCACATTGCATCTCTGACTGAGGTCAGGCAAAGAGTTCAAGGTAGAAATCTGGAGGCAGGAACTGAAGCCAAGACTGTGGAAAATTCTACTTTCTGTCTGGCTCCACCAAGCTTATTCAGATTGCTTCCTTATCTTTTTTGACCTTGTGAGCAATTTTAAACTGCTAAGCTACACCTGAATCTTCCACACACTTGACTCCTCAGCTAGCTCTGCCCACTTCTCAGGTCATGAAAGCCAAGCCTAAAACTCATGGTCCGGTCAGAGGTAGGTGACCAAGAACTGCATTCAACCTTCCTAGCTGTGGAAACCTGTGTGCTGCCACAGAAGGGTTTTATTTAGCTTGGCCTTTCTATTTAGCTCTGCCCTGCCAGCTGAACAGCAGTGCCTCTTAAAGGAGCCATGTCCTTTTTCTTTTTCTTTTTAGCTTTCTCAGGCCTTATGGATATTTGAGCCCCATGTTGGGTGCCAAAATGTTGTTGTTTGTTTTTGCTCTTTTAGGGGGCCTGCCACCCAGCTCCAAATAAATCACACACAGAGGTTTATTCTTAGTTATAAGTGCCCAGTCTTAGCTTGGCTTGTTTCTAGCCAGCTTTTAATTTTAAATTATCCCATCTACCTTTTGCCTCTGGGCTTTTTCCTTTCTCTACTTCTGTATACCTTTCTTCTCTTACTCTGTGGCTGGCTGTGTTGCTGGGTGGCTGGCCTCTGGTGTCCTTATTCTTCTCTGGCTACTTCTTCCTCCAAGTTTTCTCCTTCTATCTCTTCTCTCTGTCTGTTGGCCCTGCCTATTCTTTCTCTTGACTTACTATTGGCCATTCAGCTCTTTATTAGACCAGCAGGTGTTCTAGCAAAGTATCACAGCTTCACAGAGTTAAACAAATGCAACATAACAAAAATAACACACCTTAAAATAATATCTCCCAGCTGAGACTGTATCTTCACTAATGGCCTCTCTTCAGAAGCCCCTGCCCTCCCACACAGGGCCAAACCTCAACTGCTCTTCATGACCCCTTCATGCCTTCAAAACCAGTACCACCTAGGAGACTCTTACACATTACCAAGTTCAGCTGTTGCCCCCCTCTGGACCACAGCTTCTGTGTGCTGACCCTAAGGAAACACTCCCAGGAGATTTCGTATCAGTGATGCTAGTCTCTTCTTAATCACTTTAATTTCTCAGTTCCAGCTAACAAGCATCAGCTGTCCCAGTAATGTAACAATTTATTTTAGTGGTCTCTTGTTAATCACACTGACCCTTCACCTCCCATGGGCAGACACCACAGATTCTAAAAACACAAAACATCGAATAAATGGTCCTGTTAGACTCTTTGCTTCCCTCCAGAACTTCACAAGCCAGGCCTCTATCCTCTGCACTGCTGTCAGCATTATCTTCCAGGATCCTACAACACATCACTAACCTCTGAGCACTCAATGGCCTTTCTAGCCCAATGTTCCAAATACTTCTACAACTTTCCCCAAACAACATGGTTGGGTCTGTCACGGCAGTACCTCATGACCTGGTACCAATTTTTGTCTTAGTCAAGGTTTCTATTGCTATAAAAAATGTCATGACAAAAGCAACTTGGAGAAGAAAAGATTTATTTCACCTTACAGCTCTCAGGTCACACTCCATCACCGAGGGAAGTAAGGGCTAGAAATTGAGTAGGAACTTGGAAACAGGAATTAATACAGAGTCCATGGAGGGATGATGCTTTCCAGCTTGCTCATCCAAATTTGCTCAGTTTGCTTTCTAGTACACCCCAGGATGACCTTCCAAGAGATGTCACCACCCACGGTGCTCTGTACCCTCCTATACCATTCATTAATCAAGAAAACACCACACAGATTTGCGTACAGGCCAGTCTGATGGAGGCATTTTCTCAGTTGGTGGTCCCTCTTCCCAAATAACCCTGCCTTGTGTCAGGTTGCCAAAAAAAAAGTTTAATCAGGAAAAAAATCATATTTAGTTTTCAATGGCTGTGTGAAGTTCCACCTGAGGCGTTCATCCCTCCTGGTTGTGGAACTTGATCAGAAGCTGTTATGTGACAATTGCTTCCACTTCCGTGAACCTCCATCTTCCACAATTTGTACCTCTGGGAAAATATCCTAGGTCAGAATTTTGGGAGAACTTCTAACTTCCTTTCAGTTTCATGCGTATGTCAAATTCTGCTCCTTCTCAGGCCTTTGGTGGGTACAAAGCATGTTCTCATCACCAGATTTACAGGTTTCCCTTGAGGCTTCATACCACACCCCATGAAGCACTGGTTCTGACCAATGCTGCCTAGAACACCACTTCAGCCTTATAGTCTGTGATGTTCATCTTGAATCTGATTAGCTGTTCTTCCTTGGAGCTCTGTTGTGATGAAAACCTCTCTGGCTCAATGACAGAGGTCTCTGGCCAGAGAACCTAAGGCAGGAGATGTATTCCAGGGGACAGAAGTCCTAAAACAGTGTTCTGAGGGTGTTGGGTGGAGCCTCATGAACACAGAGATGAGAGTCTGGCTGACACTCACCAGAGGCCTGAAAAAGTGAGTGTCCATCTGATGTGATAACTCACTTTTCACTGAAAACTCATGTTAGGTTCTCCTAAGGGCACAAGTTGTGGGGGAAGATCGTGATTCTTGTGAGAGGAAGGCTAGTACTGAATTTCTTTTTCTTTATTTATTTAGTAGTTAGTTAATTTGTTTTGATGATCAGGCTCCGATGTATAGAGGGAAAACAGTCTACCACTGGGCTCTCAGTCCCAGAAACTCTTTTTTTATTATGTTGTACAACAAGGTGAGCTCAATACATACAATGAAACTTTGCACAACAGTTAAAAATTGATGTAAACATTAAAAGTGACATTCATAATTGTTAGTAGATGAAGATGTGCATTGTGTATTATATGGTGAATAAAGCAACTAATAAGTGACAAGGATAGTGTCCTCCCTTTTTGCTTAAATCTACATATATTTATCTGTATTTGCATATTATATATACTACACACACACACACACACACACACACACACACACAGTGCATATTCAGTTTGTGACCTTCAATAAACTCTGGACCTACTTTTTGCCTCAGTGTCTTTACCTGGGAGGCTGGAGAAAAATAATGGTAACCCAGTATTCCATAGGAGAATCAAGAGTTCAGCTAAAGGTGACCACTCAGAAGGCTAGCTGTCCTAACGTAGCACGAAGTGTGTGTAACTAATTATTTTTAACTTCAATTTTGAAATTATATTTCCTTAGTCAGATTTATGTTAATTTCTGGAGGATGGCAGAGCAATTATTGACATTGAAGAAAATGATTTCTGTTTGAAAGGCTAGAGGGTATCTCTTTCAGAGTCAGTGTTATCAGGAATGGTATATTTGCTAGACTTTGGGGTGTGTCAGGTATTTGAGACCTAATCATTCTGAAACAGTGTTTACAGAGTTTCTCCTATGGACCTGACCTCTTAGAAGTTTCCTTATATCATGCATAATTATTAGTAATTAACTTCTAAGTATTTTCTTTCATCTTTGGTATTCACCAAAATTATAATTTTTCAACAAGTTTGGAGGCTTCCCTCAGATGGTTTAAAATTCTGTTTTTAAAATTCAAGGCAGCCAGGTATAGCTCATGCCTATAATCCCAGAACTTGTGACATTGAAGTAGGAGGATTGCTGTCTCAATTAATTAATTAACTAATTACAGTAAGAATATGGAATAGTTTTATTATTTCTGGTTGGTTTACAAACCGTGCCTATGCTTCACTGAAGGATTTTTCAGTCTGAAAAAGCAATGTTAATTGTTTCACTTTCAGGACAACCCTGTGTCATTCTGCGTCTGTAGGACACACAGATGCATGGATTTCTGCTTGGAAGCCTGCGATGTGGCCACAGTAGCCCACGTGGTATCTTAGCCCGTTTCCCTTGGATTCATGAAGAAGACGTGAGGCTCTTTCTGAAGCCATTATCCAGCGTGTCTCCACACGAATACATGCTAACACGGAGCTTTTAAGGAGAGAAGAACGCTGTGAACGTGGCTTTTAGCTCTGCGGAAATCTTTCAGAGTGTGGATGGGATGCACTCGCGGCTTAGGGTGGGGCTGCTTCTCAAGTCCCGTGGGTTTGGTGACTTTCGGCACTTCCCCCACAGCAACCACCCAACCAGCATTTGTGACGTGGCCCTTAGAGCTCCCGGGGTTTTCCAGAGGAGGCTTAAGATTGTTGCACACTGCACTGCACTCTGAGTGAATTTCGTCCTGCAGCGTCCTTTGGTCCAATACATCGGGGATGTCTTTTTAATAACAGCTCCCAGGACCCACTTTACAGTCCCCAATGCTGGGAACAGAACCTACTGCTCAAGGAGATAGTAAGAAACTCCAAGCAGCCACAGACCCGGGGACTGGTTTTTGTTGTTGTTGCTTGTTTGTTTGTTTGTTTGTTTGTTTGTTTGTTTTGTTTCTAGTTTTCCGTGGTTGTCGGTAACTCTTCCAGAGCCAAAGTGAGATAAAACAATTTACACAGCTCCACAGCCTCCAGTCCCGGAGTAGAGCTGCTTCCAGCTGGATCAGAAGCAAAGCCAACAGAGTCCTCTGCTTCAGTATTCCGTCCATGGCACATTCTTATCCCCTGCACCAACATGGTCACTTTCAACACCTCCTTAAGTAATTCAGCCCACTCCATTATTTCCTAGTAAGCTCCATGGGTGACCTCTCTCAAGTGTGGCAGACAGGTGGCTTACTATTAGCTTAATGCAGCACAATTAATATCTTCTCGATGTCCCTTCTTATTCAGCAGGTACTACTGGTAAAAGCCTGCCCATCTTTTAAAGGTAAACCTTGTCCAGTTACACCCAGGAGAGGAATCACTGGAGATCTATGATTTCTCGGAACAGAATATCTCCATTTGCATAAAATATTTTTCCTTTGACAGGGTGCCAGGAAGAAGCACCCCATATGATTGCTCACGGTGCTCTTTCCAGGGCGTTAAAAACAGGAGACATTGCCACAGTGGCCTTAAAACAATTATTCTCTCCCCTGGAACCTTTCTGCCCCTTCCTGACTCAGGATACCATGACTTTGTGAGGGCTTGATCACCCAAGGGTCCAGGATAATGGACAAAGGGGATCGCCTACATGATGTAATTCCACACGAAGGAGACCAGGTCACTAGTGTAATAGTAAGGTCAAATGTAGCGACCATAACCCTTAAGTTGGTTGAGAAATAATGGCTGGAGTCAAAATTTAAATAAAATTGAAATCTGAGCAAGTCAAGAGATCTACAAGCCTTAGAGACAAGTGGTCTAGACAACCAAAATCACACTTAAACACCAAGAAAAAAAAGTCTCTATTTTCAAGGGTGTACTGTGTTATTAGCCAGAATATCAATGATTAAAAAACAAATACCTTTCTTTAAAATATCCAGCAGCCAAAGGAATCTGCCTAAATGTAAGAGTCTGAATTTATGGGGAAATGGAGCATTGAAGGTTTGGATTAGAGACATTATTTATCAATACATAGATGTGACAATTAAATTTGGGTTGTCCAGACTGGCCACAGTGCCTGCACAGTCACTCAGGCATTTCTCTGTGAAGGATACTTCCTGAAGATATGAGTACCTGTCTTCCTGGCTAACTCTAGCTTTACAGTCTCTCCGTTGAGGCTGAGTCTCTTCCCAGGAGCTGAAAACCTAAATTTAACCAAAGGCCAGCTTCCGCTGAGAAGGGTGTTCCTTCCTCTTGCACTACTCTTGGGGCAGCGGTGTGTCCCTGAGAAGGGTGTTCCTTCCTCTTGCACTACTGTTGGGGCAGCGGTGTGTCCCGGCCTTTGTAACTGAGCTGAGAAAGCAGCTCCTCTCAGCCTGGAGCCTGGGCACTAAATTATCCTCTGCTCTGAACCTCCAGCTTGCTCCAAGGTGTAAGCACATGTGCACACCCACACCCACGCCTGCACACGCACACATGGGTGTGCACTGTATTAGTTCTGTTTCTCTGGAGGATCCAGAGCGGACATTCCCAACAATCCCTCATCTGAGGGATTGGAACCACCCCGCACACCTCAGTGTGGCATGAGCAACTTCCTCTCTGGAAAGGAAGGGGATCAGCACATCAGAAAGATCCAGAAGTGCTTGCCATGGTTTGACCAGTGGTGGGCAACAATCCACAGGACAGCAGGAAGCTTAAGTTCTCTTTCCATTTCTGCACCTCTAAAGAGAATAGTAATTTTTCCCAGCTGCCATTTACATGCCTGCTCTTGGCACATTTTGTTCTGAGGAGACTAGATGAGGCTCTGGCAGGACAGAGTACCCAGTCTGAAGTAGATTTTGCCTCTCACGGGCACCTTTACTACATCTTTAGTTCAACTCTGGAGATTCAATTACTGAGCTAGTTTGAGGCATTGTTTTCCTAAAGTGAAAGTGCTTCTGTGGGGGACTAGGGATTGACTCAGTGAGTAAGAGTGCTTGCTGCTCAAGCATGGGGGATTGAATGTGGATCCCAGAGTCTATGTAAGATCCACAATGGTTACAGGTACCTGCAGCCCCAGATCTGGGGAGGGGGACTAGAGAATGGTCGGGGCTGGCTGGCTGCTAGGTTCAGGTTCA
>CABHPH010139077.1:35000-37076 GCA_902168325.1 Peromyscus nudipes
ACAAAACAAAATATTAGGGTTGGGAATAGTAATGGAATTCATAGTAATATAATTAGCATGGAAACAGAAGAGGATTTTAGGGGGAGAGATAGAATCATGGACAGAGGACTTGTGGTGTGGGAGACAGTGGTGAGGGAGGGGGATGAATAAGAAAATGGTGTAATGGCATACGTGCATGAAAATGGCATAAAGAAGCCCATCGTGTTGTATAGTAGCTTACAAAATTATTTTTAAAAAGAAATAGAAATCTTTTGAAGGCTTTGCACTTCCCCTGGCATGGAGAGTTTATCTTAAAACCTCAGGGCTAGGTTTATATTAGCGTGATTCAGAAAATTGTAGGACAACAGGACATTTCAAAAATGGCAGAAAAGCCTTTTCCTAAAAGGTAGGATAAAATTGGTACACTGAGGTAAGAAGATGAATTTGAGGTCCTCCAGAGCTCCCTGCATCTCCTGTTCCTATAACCAAATAACTCCAGCATTTTCCCTTTGGTATTGCCCAGTGTCCTTTCATTATTGAAGAAAGCCAGGAAGATTTAGCACAGATCCTGTAACTACTTTCAAAGTCTGCCAGCTTATTTCCTCTTTATAAAGACAAAAGAAACAAATAAAAACAAACCTACATGGCCCAGAAGCAAAAAACCTAGGAGGCTGCTTCCTGGCTAGGCAGCTTCCAACCTCTGGAGAGTGCCTTCCTCAGACACAGCTGGTGCTGTATCTCAGGAAAAGGAGACGTGGAAGCCACCAGAAGCACTGGCTTCCTGCATGTGGTTTCCTGTGGAAACCCCTTAGGTCATGAACAGATCACCACAGATGTTTATATCGACTTCCTTAGCTACCTGAACACACAACTGTGGCTCAAGACTCCAGTGACCCATGTCTCTAGGGTGTCTACAATAGCCATATACCTCCGGGTAGGCAAGGATAAGGCAGGGAATCAGAACCCAAACCTGTGGCCATTGTGGGAGCCCTTCCCCTGGGCTGGCTTGCCCAAGGAGTGGTGGCTCTCCACACCTAGAGAGCACAAGATAAATCACAAAACTTTAGCCACTGTTTTTTTGTCAGAGGTGGGCAAGGAAGGTGGCAGGAAAGGAAGGCATGGGAAAAAACAAAAGTCGTGCAGAACCTGTACCCCTTTGCCCACTGCAGTCATCCAAGCAAGCCCTTTATCAAACTTAAATGTGCCTGCTGGACTAATTCCTGTGGCCTTAATAGTGAAAATGAGGCTGCTTCTGTGTTAGTTGACGCCACTCACACAGCCCTTCCCCAGAGCTAGAGTTGAGGGTAATCAGTTACTATTTGTAAATTTGTAATTAGTAAAAGGATCTGGGGGAAGAAACCATTGTTCATAACTGCTAAATGTTGTTAAGGATATAACCACCATCACAATGAAATACAAACTACAAATGCCATGATGCACGCCTAATGGATCATGGTCTACAGGCCGGACATCAGCTACACAGTGGAGGCTCTTATGAACACTGGCCCTATACGAGGGTCCTGAAGAAATGAACTGACGTAACTGAATTTAGGAAGTTGTTCAGGACTCCAGCTTAGCCAGAAATATTACACAGGATCAGAAAGAACCCTGCAAGTGGTTTAAATTTTCATTTTATATTTATTTGTTTATTATGTGTTGCAAGCCTCTGTGTGTGTGTGTGTGTGTGTGTGTCTGTGTGTCTGTGTGTCTGTGATCTGTGTATATGTACATGTCATGGCACATATGTCAATGTAGGGGTGGTAAGTTAAGTGTTTTGACAGAATCTATGAGGAGACACTGCTGTTTGTTAAGTACAAACAGCAGTGATTTTGACAACTCCTAGTTTTTCAGCATTCTCACCAAAGGACAATCATTCCTATGTCAGGCAAGCAAATACTTTCCTTTCTGTTTGCTGATCAGAAGACCTGAGTTAGTAACTCACTTGTTAGTGCTGCCATGTCTATACCCTGCACGCTAAAGTCCACATGTGTGATACCCTGCACACTAAAGTCCACATGTGTGATACCCTGCACACTGAAGTCCACATGTGTGATATCCTGCACACTGAAGTCCACATGTATGATATCCTGCACACTG
>CABHPH010139077.1:37086-59590 GCA_902168325.1 Peromyscus nudipes
TCCACATGTGTCATACCCTGCACACTGAAGTCCACATGTGTCATACCTTGCACACTGAAGTCTACATGTGTTATGCTCTGCATACTAAGTCCAAATGTGTTATACTCTGCATGCTGGAGTTCACATGTGTGAAGTTTTGTGGTCCTTAGGGAAAAAAAAACTCCTTGAACTAGCTGAAGATGAACATTCAAAAAAGAAAAGTGAATTATTTACACATTCATCTGTTTAGAACAGAAATAACTTCTGGTTCTAAATCAAAGACCATTTTCCAGGGTTTGTTCTTGTTATTGTTATTGTTTTTAGATTATGATTTCATTATATAATTCTCCCTTTCCTCCTTCCAAACCCTCCCATATAACCTTCCCCACTTTCCTTCAAATACACTAATTGTTATTGCATGCTTACATGTATATGTAGAAACATATATATTCCAAAATATAACCTGGTCAGTCCTTATAATATTACTTACATGTATGTTTTCAGGGCTGACCATTTGGTACTACACAACTAACCGGTGTGATCTTCCCTGAAGAAGACCACCTCTCCTGGTCCCAGATTCCTCTTTGTGTTGAGGCTTCAAAGGCTTTTCCCCACTCAATTTCACATGTCTATCGGTGTTGTCCTTGTTCAGCTCACATTTGAGCAGCCATGTTGGTGAGACTTTATGAGTTGGCTTCTGATATTACTAGAAGACACAGTCTCACAGCAAACTCCCCAGGTTTTTACAGTCTTTCCACTCCATCTTCCTCAATATTCCCTGAGTCTTAGGTACTGGACTGTTTTATAGATGTATCCACTGGGTCTGAGCTCCAAAACACTGCATTTTGATTGGTTGTGATTTTCTGTAGCGCTCTCCATCTGTTGCAAATAGAAGTTTCCTTGATGAGGGGTGAATACTACGCTTATCTGTAGGAATAAGAACAAATGCTTACAGATTGTTAATAGGGATCACACTGGTTTAGTAAATTAGTGGTTGTAGATTCTCCTCCAATAACCATGGTTTTACTAGTACTGAGTATTTAGCAGGTTCTAATACCAGACATAGTTTTTTGAGCAGCTCTTAAGACCACTAGTGGAGCTGTTGGTTACTTCCAAGTTTTGCATGCCACTACTGCACCCTTAGGGTTATCATGTCTTGCTGGTCATTGATGTAGTTCAGAGGTGTCATAGCTAGGTAGGAATGGTGATTGCCTATCTCCTTTGGAAGCTTTCATGGCACCTTCTGGTACTATGAAAGTTAGTCATCATGGATTTGGCATTCAGGTCAGTTCCATCTCAGGGGATCTCTGGGCCCTGTTTCTGAAATGCATGGTGTCTTCAGCAATAAGGACTTACCTTTCACATCTTTGGGGCACCCAAGGATGACAGCAATAGGCTGTATGTTTGGGGAGTCTCTTGGACAGCCCTGGCTGTCAACTCAAGAGACAGCTTCTCATGCTTAATCGAGTTTTTGTTAGGTTGTCTTTGGCTCTTGGAGGGAGCACCATCAGCCCAGATAAGTTCATTAAAACTGTATGTGTGCATTTATACATACAAATAACATTATAAAGACTCAACAGGTTATATTCAGGAATATATATGTGTCTATACAAATACATATATGCATTTAATAACAATTGATGAAAAAGAGGCCATGAATTTGAAGGAGAGCAGAGGGTTTTGAGGAAGAACAGAAAAAAATAAAAAAGTAAAACAATAAATAAAGGAAAAAAAGATGTTATTAAAATACAATCTCAAAAATAAAAAGTGATGTATGTGTATTTATACACAGAATTACATGTATTACAGTTTGTTTTAATAAGGTAGAAAGTTAATAGTATGATTCCTTTTGACTTTTCCATCTTTATTGCTATTTTACCCTCCCTCTTTCTGCATTTACCTCCATCCTCTTCCCTAAAGAGCCCCTCTTTTTCATTCCCCTCTACTCTCCTCCTTACCCCTCCCTCTCCCGAAGGAGCACCCTCCATGCACACCTGCCTGCCTGCTTCCATCTCCCCTATCAGGTCACTTGGTTGTGTGTTCAAACACACACCAACACAAAACTGAGAGCCCAGTTGTGGGCACAACACCTGTGGAGCTGAGCTACAGAGCGTTTTGAATTAGATGAAAGCAGAAAAGGAAAAGGCATCAAGTGTGCTTGGACCTTAAACCCTAGGAGGCAATGGCTTTCTCCTGGGGCTGGGTGGTGAGGTGGAGAGTGGGAGGAGCCCAAGCCCACGATGTAGCAAAGGAAAGCAGGCAGGCAGAGAGAAAAGCAATCCTTCATCTTCTGAATTGATCATTTGAAAAGCGGATCTATCCCCCCAAGCACTCACAGGCCTAATTAAGACTTTCTGAACCTGATCAAAACATTAATTGCTTTGCACAAAGTAAGCAACATGTATAGATGTCAAAGCCTATGAATGTTCCTCTCAGTTGCTGTCCTGGGTTGATAGAAACAAAGACTGCCAGTCTTTGGGATACCACACATCTCTCTTCTCCAAGCTCTCCTGGGCATGGCATCTCACTGACTGTTTTCCTTTACAGTCAACCTAAAGGGATGTTAGAATACTAATTACCAGCAGCTACTGAGCATCTCCCCGTCAGTCCCTCTATCCCGGTCTTCTATTTATTAATCTGTCAAAGTAATGACAGGATAGTCTTCAGAAGTTTCATGTTATGTGCATTTATACTCAGAGGAACTAAGAACTCAGCAGTGGGGCTCCTGAACCAAACCCAAGCCCATCAGACTCTGAGGACCACTGACTGTCTTCTCCCCATACCATGTAAAGCTACTCTGAAAACAGATGAATCAGGTACCTAGCTGGTTTACCTGTGAGCACAGAGCAACTTCTATTTGTCTACAGTTAATTTAACATTGCTGCTGTAAAGAAATGTTCCTGGAAAGAAACCACTACTTACATTGACTCTTCTACAATTTGATTAACTGATTAGGACTTCAATGACTGTGGAGAAGTAAGAATGTTGCAGGTCCAGATCTTTTAATTACAATTTATATTGGGCTATCTTGAGCACCTTAATAGTCATTCATTATCCACTTCTGTGTCTGACCTATAACACCTTTGTACCTATCAGGTAAAAATCTTTCAGGAGTACATTAACCTAACAGATCACTAGCTTCCAAGAAACAAAAGACTAAAAATGTTATCAGATAATATCTGAAGCCCATGGCAAAGACTTCCCCACTTAACCATGACCCACCTACCCGGTGTGTCCGAAGTATTTGAAAAATGTCTTGAAATGTGGTTTCCTTTGTTCCATTACTGTAAAATGTCACCCAACAGTTACCATGTAGGAACTCAGTATTTGCAGAATCAATCTATGTTTCCAAACCATAGCTAATCATGTGTGGCTCCTGAATAAACTCCTTTATCCTCTTTGAGGAAAGAGTTGTATCTTCATCTCTTTCCAGTGGTGTCTACCCACAATCGTGACTGAACGTACAGAGTCCTGGAGACACGCAGGAAGGTGCTCACAGAAATGGGTTTCGACACTAGCTCAGGACATTGCTCAGACATGGAGTGTGCTCTGCGTTTCTTTTAGTCAGCACATGGCACAGGCTGACAACCTAGAGAGTTCAGAACCAGACCAGTATTTTCTGACCCATGGACACAGTTAGCACAAATAGCACAGGCCAGTTTCATGTGCTGAACTCACTAGACTCCTACAGAACCTCTTCGCTCTGTTGTAGACAGTCCTAACAAACTTCAGAATGTGTTTCTCTTGCCCGTTATGTGGGAAAAACAAAACAAAAAAAACCCCAAACAATAAAGAGTCCTGGACTTTCATTCATGCGTGGAACTATGAGAAAGGAGCTGGAAAACACAAGAAGAGGCAGAAAATGTAAAAAGAATCAACCATCATTCAAAAGGCCTCTGGGGAAAACAGCAAGAGTCCTTCTGTTGCCCCCAGGGGGCAAAGCCCTGTGTGATCTGAGAATTAACATCCCTAAGGAGGAGCTCCAGGCTGCCTAAGGGTTTACATTGGCTCAGGAGGAGAGTCCATGAGAGTTTAGGGAAACGGGGAAGAGCTTCAAAGCCATAATCCCCAGAATGCTGTCTGTGGTATTCAAAAATAACTTAGGGGAAAATCCCTCATTACTTCATTTTTCTCAGGGGAAGTAGCCACTTTGAAATCCAGTTTCTTCTGACAGGAGGCAGGGATGGCAGAAACCCAGCCTCAGCAGCCTCTTCACCCACTTTGGCTGCTGGTCCTTCCTTGGTGGCACTCATTAGGAGAGAGAAAGCCATCTTCACAGACACTTCAGTCAGAGTTGCTGGTTTGGTTTAATGTGCTGCAGGCACGCTCAACCATCCACATACATTATTTATGTGGCAAAAAAAAAAGAAAAGATCACTTCCTCCTCACATGTAAATAATAAAAGAAACCGTAAAATCAGTGTTTATGCCTAACAAAGCTGGAATCATTTATTCACAGTGCTCTTTATCTAATAGTGTCACTGAAAATACCAATAGTCATAGCCAGCACATATCCATGCTGCGTGCAGCGCATGCTCACACATTATCTTAGCTAAAGTACAAACTTCAGAAGGCTCACACTACCCTCATTCCCATTTTATAGACACAGAAGCTGAGGCTCAGTGGTGCATGTAACTTGTCCAAAGTCACACATCTAGTGAGGAGCCTTGTCCTTCATTCTACAGCTGACTTAAAGTCAGTGAAGAGCCATGGAAGGCTGAATTGAGTGTGTGGCACCAAGAGCCCAAGGCCTGTCTCACACAGTAGGAGTCACTCTGTAGACAGACAGTCTCTTGGGGGGAGGGGGGAGATTGCCCCCAAGTGTTAAAAATACTCCCCAGTCTAGAGCGCATCAGCTGAAAGAGGTTTGTAACATGAGTGTTGTCACAGGCATTACGACAAATATCAAGGACATGGCCTGTGGACACAAGAATCTGGAAGCCTAGTTAAGAGGCAAGAGAAATGAAACAGAAAGACACTCTTGAAGTAGGGAGAGTGAAGTCACATGCACACAGGGGCCAGGGAAACACCAAGGAACACTTTGTGCAGCCCAGATGGCCAGGTAGACCCCTTAGAAGAGGTGAGAGATGGGTGAGTCCTGGATGCTAAGCATTGCTCCAATGGAGAAGGAACAGATGGAAGGAACATGTCACATGGCAATACAGGACGGGAGAGCTGTAGTTATCTTTTGGGTCAACTGAGAGAAGACAAGAAACCCTTCAGGAAGGGAGGGTGGAATCAGGATGTGTCTCACACCTTGTACAAGGAACTTGGGTTTCACCCTTTGGCTCAGGGTTTCTTAGCTTCTGCACTGTGCACATTTGGGGACAGATATTTCCTTTCTGTGGGGGCAGCCATGTGCGTGTAGGGCTCTTCCCACAAAACCATGGTAGCAAGGACTCCTCTCACTAATGATACCTCAAAGTGCCCCATGTCACTATGCTGTTTGGGGTGGGAAATGTCCCCCACAGGTTCATGTGCTTGACCAACTAGACCCCAGTTGGTAGTACTATTTATGAAATTGTGAAATCCTTGTGAGGTGGAGCCTAGAAGGAGGACCTTGAGATTTATAATTCAATCCCACATCCCAGCCTGTCTCTGCTTCTCCATCTTTTGAGATGTGAGTAAACAGCCCCCACATCTCACTACCACAGCTATAAGCCATCACTTTAGATATCCTATTAAGCTATGATTCCCATAATGGATTGACCTAACAATGAGGATAGAGTCCTCATAACCAATTGCTTCCCATGGGCTCAACTCTGAAAACTGATGATTTGGGGGCTGAGCTGTCCACAAATGAGCTTTGGGGGAGTTTTATGATTCACATTATAACAATGTCCTCTATCTAAATGGGCCTCCCAACCCATGGTCTTAAAGGAACTTCAGAGAGGTTCTTGTTCTCTCATAGGTATCTGTCATGTATCTGTGACTCTCCATCAATTTGCTCACTGCAGCCCATGGAGGGTAGGCAATGAATCTGGTATTATAACTCGACCCCTAGTGCCTCATTAGTGCCTGGAATAGTAGGCATGCAACTAGCATGATAATTATCTGACAATGTTAGTTGAGTATATAAATAGAGGACTGATAACGTGTGTTATAATTAGAGCAGGAAATTGTAAATACTTTGACAAATGGTCTGTTTTGACTGAAATTTTGAAACCGAATGAGACCGGAGAATTAGAGGAGTTGGTTTGAATCTAACTGGGTTAGGTCTAGAAGGGGACCTAATTTCGTCTGTGAGTTTGGGCTTCTTCATGACAAACACATAGTGTTCTATGGATTTGAATCAAGGTAGAGATAGCCTTGTTCATACTTAAGTGACTTTTCCTGTCATGCTGAGAACCCCATGGTGTGGACCTCACTCAAGGCAAGTCCCCTGAGAAGAAGCATGTGTGTTTTCATAGCAAATAGCTTTGAACATGACATTTGGTTGAAACTTGAAGAATTAAACAAGATATGAAAATATGAGTAAATGCACTTGGTTTTATATGTAATAATAATTTTGTTACAATTATAGCTTAAAAATAATTCCTAGAATGAATATTTTTTGGAAAAGGTTTTTTTTGGAGGGAGGGGTAGAAATCTTTCAGCTGATTTATAGGCTGCCCTAACACCTTGAAGGCTCAGTTCTGCTTCGTGAGCATTAGTTTATCATTTCCCCTAAAGATCTCCTGAAGTTATTATTCTATTCCTGTCCAGTCAGTCCCCATTTGCCCACTGTACCGCCATCCCCAAAGCCCTTCCCTGGGGTTAAATCAACAATTGTTCTCAGCAAGGTACATTTCACAGATGTGTTTGTAGGAGATTTAGGTAATCCCCAATATTGCTTCTATTGATTTATCCAAGTTCCCTGTATTCTGCGATTTTTATAATGTTTCTTGAAGATTTAGCTGCATTTTCATATCATTGAGTGTCCAATCCTGCTTTAGTCAAGAGTGAGTCATTGTTGACTCAATGGCAACTGAGCTGCACGTGACCAGTTCATTAGTGAGAGCTTCCTGCTTGGACATTTCGCTTCTATTCCCACGTGTCTGTGTACAAGGGCAATAACCTCCTCTGTGTGCCATGGTGTCAGTCCAGTGAGACTCTGTGTCCCCCTTCAGCCTCACTCCTTGTATCTTCTCTCAGTCTTTCCTGTTTGGCTATCAGGAATGCCTCATGTCAGATGTTCTTTGTAACGTGAATCTTGAAAGGTCTTTTAGTAAAAAACTGGGAGCTGATATTGGGGTGAAAGCTGAAAGATCAGAGAAACAGAACAGCCAGCCACTAGTTCTTAGCTTTAGGAAATCCTCAGTCTAAAAAGAGTGAGTTTCTGTTTCCTCACGCCTTGTATACCTATCTCTGACCTGCCATCATTTCCTGGGATTAAAGGCTTGTGTGCTTCCCAGTACTGGGATTAAAGGTATGTGCCACCACTGCCTGGCTCTGTTTCCAGTGTGGCCTTGAACTCACAGAGATCCAGACGGATCTCTGCCTCCTGAGTGATAGGATTGAGGGTGTGTGCCACCACTGTCTGGCCTCTATGTCTAATCTAGTGGCTGGCTCTGTCCTCTGATCCTCAGGCAAGCTTTATTAGGGTACACAATATATAACCACAATTCTTTCATGGTTTTGTCTAATCCACCTAACCAGGTTTAGGTTTACTTCCTTTTTCTTCTGTGTTCTTTTAACCTCTGAAAGACCAAATCAAATAAAAATCCCTTAATGTGGTAAACAGAAGGTACATTTGCTTGCTAGCACTGGTCTCTCTCAACCCCTGTCTGACACTTGATGCTCAACTACATGAGGGAATCTGAGGCTGGAGATATGGCTTGGGATTAAGTGTGCACACAGCTCTTGCAGAGAAACATGGTTTGGTTGCCACATCCCACATCAGGCAGCAGACAACTGCCCAATACCCTTTTCTGGCCTCTGCAGACACCTGTGCTCAAGTTTACATACTCATACACACACACACACACACACACACACACACAGAGAGAGAGAGAGAGAGAGAGAGAGAGAGAGAGAGAGAGAGAGAGAGAGAGATGTTGTTGGCTTTTTTCCCTTTTGCTCTTTACTCTTTGGGGGCCCATCACCCAGCTTCAAAATAATCACATGGAGACTTATTTTTTTCTTATGAATGACTGGCCTTAGCTTGGCTTGTTTCTAGCCAGCTTTTCTTAAATTATCCCATCCTCCTTTTGCCTCTGGGATTTTACCTTTCTCTATTTCTGCATATCTTTCTTCCTTTTTTATTCCGTGTCTGGCTGGGTGGCTGGGTGGCTGGCCCCTGGCATCCTCCACTCCTCCTTTTCTCCCTCTTCTCTTCTCAAATTTCTCTTCATATTTATTCTCTCTGCCTGCCAGCCCTGCTTATCCTTTCTCCTGCCTAGCAATTGGCCATTTATCTCTTTATTAGACCAATCAGGTGTTTTAGACAGGCAAAGTAACACAGCTTCACAGAGTTAAACAAATTCAACATAAAAGAATGCAACACGTCTTTGCATCATTAAACTAATGTTCCACAGTATAAACAGATGTAACACATCTTCAACTTATATTCCACAACACTGACACACTTTTAAAATAAAGGAAAATTTTAAAATGTTTCTTAAAAGAAGAAACCTACTTAGACATCCCCCAGAAAGCACTATATTTACTTCTGTGTTTTGCTCAATTCCAAACTAGTAGAGTTTGTACATTCACAGAGTCACAGACACACAGACATGCAATGTTGTGGGATATTTGTACACTGTGTGAAAATGTATTGTTGTGATTGGTGTAATAAAAAGCTGAATGGCCAATAGCTGGGTAGGAGGTATAGGTGGGATTTCTAGGCAGAGAGAGAACTCTGGGAAGAAGAATGTGGAGTCACCAACCAGACAGAGAGGAAACAGGAGATGCAAAATGAAAAAGAGGTAATGACACATGGCAGGACATAGATTAATATAAATGGGTTAATTTAAGTTATAAAAGCTGGTTAAGACAAGGCTAAGCTAAAGACCAAGCTTTCATAATTAATAAGAAGTCTCCCCATCGTTATTTGGGGCTGGTGGCAGAAAAGAAAGTCTGTCTACAATGCATACCTCCACTGCTTCTGTTTAACTTTATCATAATTCACAGTCTTCCTATGAGTCTTCTCTTCAGAAATTGCTTTTCTCTGTCATGGTCTGATAGTGTTCTCTAAAATCTACTCCTCTACAATCTGATTCCTTGAGCCTACCCCTAACCCTGCTGCTTTAACACAGTGGTAAAACGACTCATAGCTGTTTTCGGCATGCTGGTCTCTCCAACTAAGTTGGGAATTCCTGGGATGAATGTTGGACTGTACTGTTCTGTACATGCCAAATGTCTAGTAGAGGTTGTCATATAGCTAGTTTGTACAAAGTGCCAGTTCAGTTGAGTAATCATACATCACGGCTCTTGATCCTGATTGTGTCTATACAAGTGTACTGAGCTGTGAACTCCTAAACATCACTGCTACACTCAATTAAGATGTAGCTTTGTGGTCAGTACCTATGCTACAAAAGAGCTACGGAGGACTCTTCACCTTAGTATGTTTCTTATCTTATTTGAGTGTAACTTCGGCGAGCCACTGAATGACAGTGCTCCCCACCCCCAGAAGATTGGACTTGTTAATCCACAGAAACTTCCTCAAGTCAATCACCCTGCATCCTGCGGTGCTTCCTATCCCTCTAATTAAAAGACTGAACAAAAGCAACTTGGGGAGGAAAGGCTTTACTTCATCTTCCAGGGTACAGTCTATCATCAAGGGAAGCCAAGGCAGGAGCTTAGAGCAGAAACAATGGAGGACCACTGCTTACTGGTTTGCCCCCAGGCTCGTGCTCAGCTACATTTTATATACCTGCCTAACCATGATGCTGCCTACAGTGGGCTGGAACCTCCCACATCATTTACTAATTAAGAAAAGTCCTAGACAAACATACTCACAGGCCAATTCGATGGAGGCAACTCTTCAAGTAAGATTCTTTTTCCCAGGTGTTGACAATCAAGACTAGCCATCACATCCTTATAAATCATTGAACATCACTTTTCTGGTTATTTAAAGTTTTGTTACTTATTCGTAAAGTAACAAAATATATATATATATAAAATAATATATTTTAAATACTGAAGTGTACATTTCTCAGGAATAATCAGTCAATGTGTAGCTTCCTCTCCCCTGTCTGGTATTTAATTGATAACCATCTGACTTCAGTGACAAGTGAATTCACTATCACTTGCTGAAATTGGAGATCTGTAGTGGGTAAACGTTTACCTTGGACAAAGTGGGTACTAGGATCTTCTTTCAAAGTACTTAGCCTATTGTTCTAGTTTTAGTTCTGTTGCTGTGAGAAAATGCCCTGACAAATGCCAGCTTAGGGGAGAGAGGATTTACTCTCGCTCACAATTCTACGTGATGGTGTGTTATCATGAGGAAGTCAGGGTTGGTGGGAGTTTGAAGCAGCTGAGAGAAATGGATGCATGAGTGCATCCACCCAGTCTGCTTTTCCAGACAAACGGGGCTGCACTGCCTATCTTCAGTCAAGGCTCTCTCACCTCAGCTAAGGCGATGAAGACAATCCCTCAAGACATGCCCACAGTCCCACCTGATATAAACCGTCCGTTCCGGTGACTCTCTTCGCAGTTGACCCCAGACTGTGTCAAGGTAAAAATTAAAACTGTTAGCACACTAACTTTTTTTCCAGACTGATTCCCTACAGTGTTTAAATTACTAAAATGTACACAGTACCCTGGATCCTCACTGTGGAGAAGGAAAGACTAGCACCTGAGTTTCAACACAGAGGTGATGTTGACTAGAAGCCTTCACTGGGCCAACAGGACTGGTCGTTTGTTTTTCGTTGTTAAAGGACAGGCAGCTTGAGCAAACCACTTTCTTTCATGCATGCCTACTTCTAATGGGACTTCTTCAAGAATAGACACTGCCTGTACATTAGCCTTAAGAGGCAGCTCAGTGTACGCCTGATAAACTTCAGCTGTGAAGCATCAGCCCCAGCATAATAAAGAACACAGTCACCTTCCTGCCAGTGTCTGGGAAGAAAAGTGATGCCTGGAGGCTCAAGTTGGTGAACAAATTCAAGGTCGTTATTTGGTGAGAAGAATATAATTTTCAGAAAGTTAAACAAATCCACAAGTGAGAAATTTGACATTGTAAAAGAAGTGAGAAATTCTGCCTGCCAGCGGGACTTGAGAGGAGGTAAGGAGACGTATGTCTGAGCTGATGTATCATCATCCTAGCATGTTGGGGCCAAAGGCAATGTTGAAAAGGTCAGAGATTGGACTGATTCAAACACAGGATGAAACGTGAGGGTGACGGCTGAAGAGCTAAACTCAGATCTGGGACAGATGCTCATATTCTGAAGGAAAGCTTGAGCATGGGGAGAGCTTCTGTGCCGGGTGCTGCAAGCGATGAATGGAATCAGCAAGCCTGACATTTGCTCTGATCTTCTAGAGAGGACTGATAAAACGGTGCTTTCTGAAGAGATGCACAAGAAAGGAGTCAAGAAGACAGATCCAACACCGCGGAGCCAGGCCTCTGAGAAGAGCAGAGCTCTGTCCTCCATGCCCCTCCAAGCACCTTTGTAAACCACTCTATTTTTCCAGCACATTTGCTGATGCACGCTAGGTATGTAGAGTTAGATTAAGCTTAGTGACGTGAGAAGCATAAAAAGACAGCAATCTTCTCTCCCACGATCTAACAATTTTCCCCACATGCATTGAGCATGTGTGTGTATGTGTGTGTTATTGTATGTATATATACATATGCATGTGTGTGAACATGTGTTCACATGCTTGTAGAAGTCAATTTCAGGTATCTTTCTTCAATTATTTTCCACCTTTGTTTTTTAGGACGGGATATAGCACTGAACCTCAAGCTCACCAGTTCATTTTGTCTGGCTGGCCGTTGAGCCTTGGACATCCTCCTGTCTCTGTCTCCTGTCTCCCCAGAGTTGAGATCACAGGTACACTACGGCATGCCTGTTTGTCTGTTGGTTTTTTGTTTGTGTTTGTTTTAACTTGAGTTTTAGTCTTGCACAGTGAGCCCAGATCTAGCACTTTCATGAGCCACTTCTGGCGCTTTCTAGAGAAATGTTCAATGTGTTTCTTTAACACTCTAGGGTGCTCGGTTTCCTTTCAAATGGCCTTCTGTTGTCTGTGCTGTCTCCTTTGGTGTAGTGAATAGTACAGCTCAAGTTCCCCATCTCTGAGAAGAACCAAGAGAAGGATGAAGCTGGGGGCAGTTCCTGAAAGGGACCTGTCTAAACTTCCTCCAGCTGATGCTTCTCCACAGAACCATGTCAGATCCATCTTCGGAAGATGTGCCATGCTCATCGTAAAGATGTCTTGTCACTTTGTGTCACATAGTTCATACACTTTTTTTCCTGGAAGAAACTTGTGTTGGCTACCTACAGTGTGCTAGCTTTCTGTTATAGCTAGGTTTACCCCACCCTTTTGTCAGAAGTTCATGATTGCCTCAGCAATCAGCAACATTAGTGGATTCCAGGCTGACACTTACACTTGAACCTAGAGGTTTCTTTATTTTACTATCCACATTAAGGAAACATTATAAAGAGCTTTTAAAAGAAAACAAATAGCTTTGAGGACAAGGGAGCAGAAAGAATCCCAATTTATCACGAGGCCAGGTTCAACAAATACTATACCATGAACCAGTAGCCTCCACTGGGAACAGCAGGGAAATGTTAGATAAATATGCCATTATCATTAATTAACTTAAAAAGCAATCGTCCCATTTCCTGATTATGGGAGACAGCCCATTTATGGGTAGCAATGGTGTGTATATTGCTGACAACCACAAAGAAAGAACTTCGATATTAAGGGTAAAAAGACATCTTATCATGTGCAAAAGTGGCAACAGATTACCATCCTGACATTGCCTTACATTCATTCTAATTCAGAACAGGGCATCATTAAGAACCACACTATTGCAAAGATGTAGCTAGCGTGTATTTAGGAATTTTTATAAATATGGAATGCATGGAGTATATGGTGATCTGAATAAAAAATTACTAGATGAAGCCAAGAGGAAAGCATAAACTAGGAAACAGAAGAGCAACCATATAATTTAGTGTGCTGCATACTTCCAAATAAACTGCTGTTAACGCTATCAGAGTAGCGATGAGGATCAAAGCATGGTATTTGATTTATGATTTGCGAAGGATACCCTCATTATCCTGTGTTCAAATGACTACTTGAGGGACGAGAGCCTATACAAGGAGGAAAAGCATTTAAATTTTAAAATCCTAGCAAAGCAAGGACCTGTGTGGTATTCCGAATAAATAATTGCTATTCTATTGGGCTTAACTGTGAATTATAATGCCAGGGAACAGTGGTATTAAAAGCTCTTTGTTTTATTTGTCTTCAAAAATGTAGCTGTGGTCATTTTAATACAGTAAATAATTGTCTTGTTTGGAAATGTATTATAATACAGCTTAAATCCACACAGAAATCATTTTATGAAATTTAGACCCCACCGCTAGCCCTGGAAGTCATTTTTGTTAATTATTGTGTGTCTGAGGTTGCCTTAGATATTTGAGATTAGTTTTTGCTAGAGGTCAAATGAAAATTTGACTTAGGTAGAAATGAAAACTATCACCCATAATAAATGTTTCAAGGCTCATAAAATGCTGAACTTCAGCAAAATGAGTGGCTGGAGCTATTCATCAAACATGTTTTGGTTAAGATAGTGATGGAGAATCATTATATTTTATGGTTGTAATGACTTATTTGATCAAAATTGCCAAAATTCACATATTTAAGTTATTGTAGATTATATAATATTTTAAATTGGCAATGACCTTGGTGAATCTAGACGGACAGAGACTTGTAAATGAATCATTCAACACACGTGTCATTTGTGATCCCTGCTAACTGGCTTGTTGCTGGTGTTCGTGGAGATAGGTGGGAGGTAGGTTGTGACCATCCTTGAATCATTTCACAGTATCCATTTCAGGTGCTTGTGGAGGATTATGGGTAAAAAATATATACATTAAGGAAAAATGAAACTTTATTAAAGGATAACAAATTGGGCTTATCCCTACCATCTTGGGATCTATATCAATATGGTTAGCGCATAGGTCTTCTAAATAAACAGATAAAATCTATTTATTCTCATACTAATAAAGGTGAGTTTTCTTTAGCTTAGAGGAAAATCAAACCTAGGATTCCCAAAGGTTCTTGTATAAATATCTGCAAGAGTGACCTTAGATTGAACGGGCACTGTCATGTGGGAGGGGGACACACTCTTACTGTGACGTCTGCCCGGATTTTCACACCTTATTTGGAAGAAACTACTTCTTGATAGCACAGAGAAGGGAAACACCTCCATGGACAGGCTGCTTAGAAAAGCTTAGTAGGCTGGCAGCTGTAGCAGGCTGTGGGATCCTTCCCCAAGCAAATGACAGTGGCATGGCTTACTCCAAGGAGCACACTCCTATTCGTGTTTGTCACAGGTTCAGTTTCATCTATGTCACCACCACCTGGCTAGTTCCATCCATGTAAGCTCAGTGTTGTAACAGGTGATGTGTCCAGGTAACAGTGGTGTTATAATAACAGGTGATGTGTCCAGGTAAGAACGACGTTGTTGTAACAGGTGATGTGTCTAGGTAAGAGTGATGTTATAACTGGTGATGTGTCTAGGTAAAAGTGATGTTGTAACAGGTGATGTGGGTATCTATGAACTCTCCGCACCCCAGGTTTGGAGGATACAAGGTAGGGATTCAGTCTAAATAGCCTGGTCCTGCCTTGTTGACCAGCAAGCATCTCTTATGCTTTTGACTGCATTTACCTCCTCCAAGTATGGCTGCCTTCCACTCAGAAGGACTGCCTCTCAGCTGTATCTATGATTCCCAGGCCTGAAGTTGGAGAGAGGTGTGTGCCAGCCACCTATGAAGCTAGTTACAGTTCCCGCTGCTTCACAATGAAGCTTAGGACAATCCACAATGCCCTGCTTGGAAGCAATTAGTGTGCAGATGGGAAATTAAATAATACATATAAGAACCAGAACCATGATTAACCTTCGTTCTAAAGACCAGCACATTTCCAAGATGAGATAAACAATGCAGGTAATTTATTGAATGTTGAAAATCCATGTGAAATATCTACCTTCAACTCTGCTGGGCATTTGATATTTGAGTCTGTTACAGGAAACCTAAAATAAATCATTATAAATTAGTTCAGCAGGAATCAACTATGTTATATTCACAACCGGTTTACATAGCTTTGGGCTTCTAGCTTTCAAGTTTCTAGGCAGACACATTTTTATTTAATACAGTAATGCATTAATTATCATTAATAATACTAATATAATAATTAATATATCAATACTTTAATAATGCTGATTTAGGAAGGGCTGTATAAACAGAACAAAGAGACTCTCGGTTAACAAAATCATTTTAATTTTAAATAGATACTTACAGTTTAACCTTAAACAGACACTCACTAGCTGCACATTTGTGAATGAGCTCTCTCAACTATTCAAGAAAATACTGTAAAAGTAATTCATTTTCCATGATTGATTTCACAGGTCCTATCTTCTGGTGCTTTTGAGCTCTCATTGCACCTTGTTTCTGCTCTCTTTTGTGACAGAAAAGGTTCACACAATCACCTGGGGCCATGAAATAGGAGTTCCCCTGGGCTTCGAATGCCACACCCTGTAGGTTGGTGATTACAATTGCTCTTTTTCATTTCTTTCTTTCCTTTCCTTCTTTTTTAGGCTGTATGTAAGAGTATAAGAATGAGCTGTATCTCACTGCTGAACCCCAGAACAGAAGGTAGATGTCAGGAAGACACTAAAGTCATCAAAATACAATTCAGAGGTAAGAATAATGGCATGTCCATGCCCATGAATTGTTCCATACAACTACTATAGCATGCCATCAGCAAGGGAAAGGGATGTGGAGGACTGAACATACTGAATACTTATTATTTAAACATATTCATGGGAGGGGATTCTATAAGTACATTAACATGCATTTCAAGGTATATATGGGAGAGAATTGTGCAATGCATTTAGGATCCAGTATCTTCATCTTACTCTAAAAGTAACCCCCAATAATCTAAAGTCTTGTCCATCAGCCATTCATTAACTCAACCCCATTCATTAACTCAGTCCTATTCATTAACTTAATCCAATTCATTAATTCAATGTTTGCATTAAGTAAAATGCCTCAGAAAACAATTGCAGATTTAGAATTTTGGAATCACACTGAAGAGAGCTGAGAACAAGTGTATTTGAAGGCCCTGTAAGAGACTTTTGTTAACAAGATTTCACACATCACTTACAACTCTGTCAAACAGATAACCATTTTATGAGCACTTCGAGTTAGGTGGCTTTGTCCAACACAATCACATCAAGTAACCCTCCAATGCATGCTACCCTCCCCCACCAGTGAGAATCAGACAACAAAGCTAAGCCTACCATGAAGGGTTTTCCCACTAAACATTCAACAGAATACAATAATTCACGGCTAAGACCTGTCTTTACCAGAAAGAACATGGTCACAACAGTTAGGTATCTTTTCTTCATTGTGTTTTCTGACTTCAAATTCTTAATTTCCAAACAATCAAAGAACCACTTCTGTTTCCTCAACTGTTTGTTTGTTTGTTTGTTGTTGTTTTTGTCAAAATCTTGTTAAAGAAATTGTCTCTTCTAAAAGTTTCATACTTTCTTCCTTGTAGTTGTTTACAGAGCACAGGGGTCAGACCTCCACCCAGACCAGTACAGCACTCAGCAGTGTTGACTGGGAGGAGTGGAGAAATCTGCCACTGCCTGCCCTGCTTCCCTCTGGAACAGATGAGAAGCCAGACCACCTGCAGCATAAGCCAAGAGGCTACACCTGCAGGTACAATGTGATGTTTGTTTTTCTTGTTGCCTTGTCAAGCTATCCGACACAAGCGACTTAATAGATAGTTTATTTTGACTGATGGCTTCAGGGGATCTGGGTCCACCAGGGTGGGGAAGGTGTGACAGCAGAACCATGTTCATGCCAGAGGAAGCTTGTAGAGCACCTTGTTCACCTTTTGGCAGATGAGGAAGCAGAGCACACCAGGCAGAACCCAATGCAGATGTCATGGGAAAGGCCCACCTCCACCCAACTATTCAGTTAACCAGGTCACCGCCTAATGATTCAACCACCTCCTAAAACAGTGCCATCATCTAGAGACCAAGTGTTCAAACATGTGAGCCTGTGGGGGACATTTCCCATCCCAACTACAGCACTGGGGGACAACGTCTTTCCCAATGACCAGAGTGTGGTCTGTGAAGTATCTAATGTCCTCCTCCACCATACTGAGCTCTGGGACACAGATTGGGGGGAAAAATGAAGGGTTTTTCCTCTCCTTGTTGGATGGCTTACAGTAGCTAACCTGCTTATAATTCCCTTGTGGGTGAAGACAGACAAATCAAAGGTCTCTGCTGGAAAACTTTTGTGCAGATTATCAAGACACTGCGATTATTCATGGTGAACTAACTTGGCTCTCATGCAAAATGTCAACTGGATGTCCAGGAACAGAGTGATGTGGGAAGTTTGTGCGGCTTGGATGCATGCAGAGTCGCATCTGAAGAGGTCTCTTCTGATAGTTTCTCTCACCAGTGGAGACCATCTTGCTAACCCCTGATGCTGTGCAAGCTTCACACAAGTGTTGTGCTGAGGCTTGGCAAACGGCAGCTGTATTAGAAGTTTGATTCCTTTCCTCGGATGGATTTCACACTAAGTCTTAGTCTTATTTCTTTGTTTTCCATTTTTTCAAACCCATACTAAATCTCAATGTGGGTCATCCTTCACAGTACAAAGTCATCTGAGGCAACATCTCTAGAATCTTCATGGGCAGCAAAGCGAGGAGTGGAGAGACGTGTAATTTCCTTCTGAATCATTACCATCCAAAAGTTGATTTTTGCCTTTGGGAAAATGCATACCTTGAAAAGCCGGTGTCTAAGCATGCCGGTACAATACAGCCAAGCATCTGGTGCAGAGAAATGCTCTGCTGGCATGTCCTGAACAGTTCCGAAAACTGTTGAATGTGCTCTTTTGTATTTCAGTGCACATATCTACAAGTAGAAGGAGCCATCCACAGTCCACACTGATGCTCAGTTTCCAGAGCCGGTTCCTGGGAGCACCCCACTCCCCACCCCCTGCAGCTGGAGCAGGAAGAACGCACTGTGGTTGAGGGAGTCAAGGCAGCCCAGCTCATCCATCAGACACCTTCTGATCAATGTGAAATCTCTTAACTTGGAATCCTGCTTCCTAAAAGACATTGGTGCACGCAACACAGCAAATTCCACTGTGGACAGAAGATGAGTAACACTGGTTATCACCTTCTACAAGATGAGTTATCACCTTCTACAAGCAAAGGCAAGGCAGAGGAGTCAAAGGGCAGGAAGATAAACTATTGCACACCTAAGAAGAGGTGGTCTGGGGCTGTGATGATGAGCTCATGGCACACGTCCACACTGGCTTGTAGATGTAATTCTAAACAGTCTTATTAAATAAGAAACACAGAACCAAATAAAGAGTTAAAAGCCCAGAGATCGAGCAGTAGCCGTATGACTTCCTCATCACTGCTTGTCTATACAGACCTCCAGGTCTCTATGGTTGTACTGAGATTAAAGGTTCAGGTCACCGCTTGGCTGTGTCCTTGAACACACAGAGATTCTGCCTGCCATGTGATCAGATTAAGGGCGTGTGCTGCCACTACCAGACTTCTGCTTAATGGCTTGCTCTTAGCTCTGATCCCCAGGCAACTGTATTAACATACAAATGAAATCACGTTTCAGCACAAATAAAATATCATCACCATACTGGCTGGGCCTTGTGGCCCACCAGGAACTGCCATTTTCTTTGTATGCTGTTTATTAATTTGTTTGGATTTTTGAAACAGAGTCTCATCCTGTAGCTCATGTTGGCCTTAAGTCACTATGGAGCCAGCCTGGGTTTGACCTCAGCAATGCTCCTGCCTCTGCCTTCTGAATGCTGGGTTTGCACGCATGAGCCACAGTGCTGGCACCAAACATGCTCATTTGCAATCTCTTTGTTAGTCTTAAAGATAAGGGCTATCATCCTCATTTGAGGAAAATTGAGGCAAAGAACTGAAGGAGCTTTTCCAAAGTTGGTCCATTCCAAGAAAGGCCAGTCAAGAACGAAAATGGTAGGAGAGAGAGAGTTGTGGCAGCCTTGTGAAGAGGATTGCTCATTGATTGGTACAGAGTAAGCCATGGAAAATTCGGTGGTGTAAGACGACTTCTCATCTTTCTGTAGGTCAGGAATGGGAGGACTGGGCATTCTGACCTGGGGTGCTTCATGAGGGACAGTCACTAGAAGACACAGCAGCTGGGTTCCCCAGTGAGTGATGCCAAAGAGAAATAAGCAGGCAGCAGCCATCCCCTCCATGACACAGCCAGCGAGTCACGTAGCGTCACTTAGCCCACGCTGTATTCATTGGAAGTGATTTGCCAAGTCCAGAGGGGAATTAGGCTCTACCTTTTGAAAGGAGGAATGTCAACAAATTTGCAGGTATATATTAAACATACCACAGGGACCAAGCATGAGCAAGGATGGAAGTCACCTTGAGAAGACTGTGTGGCAGGGGTGGCTGGAGTATGGAAGGGGAAATGGAAGTCACGGCTGGAAAGTGCAGCGACCATCAGAAGGGCCAAACCTTGCACTCTGGGTTGAATGTGGACTGTGTGAGAATGTCACCCATCCCCACAGAGATTTTTAACAGGGTAAATAAAGCAGTTGAGCCAATTACACAATGAATATAATCTAGTAAATAATATAATCTGGCGTGTGTTAGATATAGGGCAGGATGTTCTCATAATCATTTCAGTGATACAGACTCCAGACTAGTTTGGAAAAGATTAAAGAAAGCTTTCCTTTGCTCTCTCTAATTCTGCTTCAGCATAGTTCTCCAGGCCAGCTGTTAGCAACGGCCCCATCAGGTGACAAATGCATTCAGCTCAGGGCGACACAGGGCTCTAGAAGGTTTGATTCCCATGTTGTTGACATGCAGAACAAGCAATGGGAAATGTGTGGGCTGCATTCAGGCCTCCTGAAGGGAGTTTGCCTATCCCTCCCTCCAATCCTCTGGGTACTGGATGGGAAGGCATTCCTTGATCACACAGGCAGGATGGTTTCTCAGGTCCTCACAGAACGTAGGATGAAACAGCACAAACAAAGGATAGGTTTAGCAAAATAGGAGAAACAAACTTTGAGTGGAAGGAGTTGATCAGAGACTGCCCCCAGAAGTGTGCTGGCCTGTGGGAGAGGCCTGGGGTCAGGGCACTAGCCCCAAGTCCCTACATTCGTAGGACAGAGACCTTGAGAGTCACCACTGATGTGAGGAGAAGGTATTGTCAGTAAAAGATGAAGCAGAGGGTGGCAGAGGAAACACTCAAGGTAGCAAGGGGGGCAGTGGTAGGTTGACACGTACCCAGAGGCAGAACACATGGCTAGAAAGTGCAAGACCCTGGGGTGGAACCTCGGAAACACACGCACACACACTCACACACAGGTGCACATACACACACACACACCACACACACACACACACACAAACTGCAAGGGACACAGTGCAGGATGGTGGCAAGTGTGCGTGGGAGATGTCAGCCACATGCAAATGAGATGTCTGGTATTCACAACCGTCTTTCTAAGCATCTCAGGAACCTATTGACTCACTGCTGCTTCAGAGTCATAGGGTTCGTGGTCTTTATTCTAGGCAACATGAGAAATTACAAAGTATTTATGTGTCTTTCTCTATTTTCAAATGCCTAGAATAAGCCAGGCATGGAGACACAGGCCTATAATTCCAGCAAGGCAGGAAGGTCATGAGTTTGAGTCCAGCCCAAGACACAGAGTGAATTCATGGCTGGTGTGGGCAACTCAAAGAGATGTTGTCTCGAAATAAGAAGGCAAAAAAAAAAAAAAAGTTGAGCATGTAGATCCATGTTGGAATACTTCCATAGCATCTATAAGACCCTAGGTTCAATCTCCAGGTATATAAAAAAAAAAGCCTGAACATAATTAAAAGCCACATCAAGCATGTAATATTCTATAAAATTTGAAATTGACATGGAATGATGGAAATGTGTGTATATGTATATATTGGTGATTATACATGTACTATATGATAAATACTGATATTAATATGAGTAGATACTTATATCTGACATATGCATATTTATTTAAAAGCTATGTATGTATGTATATGTGTAAAATTGTCAACATAGTTAAAGCAATTGAGGTAAAATGGCATACTAATCAGAAATTTTGAAATGCAATTATTTTTAATTCTAGGTCTGTAAATTAAAGCATATTTGTGAATACATGTGGGGACTTCCATGCAATCATAGTAAAAGAAAGTAGAAAATTCTGAAAAATACATTCAGAGGCTTCAAATGTGCATTGTTTAATTTTTATTTTTAGCCTATGTTTTTTCACTCTGGTCTACTTTTTTTTAATGTTTTACTAAGAACAGAAAATTTTAAAGTCAAATGTAGATTTATGCTGTAAACTCGGAAATGGGAATTTTCCTTAAGATTCAAACTGCATTGGAAGTTTTCTATATCCAAGAGGGTACCTCGGTACAGAATGGAAGCCAGCACACATCTGTCCAGATGGCCAGGAATAGCCTAGCACATATCCAGACTTCTGGTCCTGTCTTCATGTGGATTTTAGTCAACAAGAAGCCAGAACTCACAAAGTGTGGTCTGCTGTAACTTCCCTGAAAGTTAGCTGCCAGCCACCCTCCTGAGGTAGCAGAGGGAAGGGCCAACTCACAGTAGCAGAGCAGAAGCAGCTGAGCCCCATGCTCCGGGTTCCTGGGGCTCCCCATCAGCTTCATCTGTTTGTAGGGAACTGGCCTGTGCTCAGAAGCATTGCAGTGACCGTGACCCTGTTCATGCACTGAACTCTTTCCATCACGATATGAACACTTCCCTCCAAGGCGATGAAGAGTGACCCAGAGGCAGAAGCACCAAGAGAGCAAAACAAAACTCAGTGTCAGGGCTGGAGAGGCTGCTTAGTGGGTGAGAACACTCACTTCACAATCACAGAAAACTAAGTTTGGATCCAGGCACCCGAGTAAAAAGGCTGGGCTTGGCCTTGCACACTCACTGGTAACCCAACTGCCGACTGTGGTGGCCATGAAAACAGGAGAGTTCCTGGAACTTGCTGGGTGCCAGCCCTGCTCTGGATTCAGTGAGAGGTCCTAGCTCAAGAGATAAGGTGGAGAATGACAGATACACACACACACACCCCATACTCACACACACACACACCCCCATACTCACACCCACCCACCATACTCACACGCATACATATATACACACACTCCCTGCCCTGTGTCCATTTATGTTCCTATGATAAATATCCTGACAGAAACAACTTAGGGGACAAAGGTTCCTCTCACAGTTTCAGGTTGCAGTCCATCATTATCAGGAACTGAAGCTGGGAGGAACTTAAGGGAGCTAGTCACAGCCACAGTCACAGTCACAGCCACAG